>RJWK010000774.1:52316-72932 GCA_004363435.1 Platanista minor
CTATCCCACCCATCCAGGTGATCACAAAGCACTGAGCTGATCTCCCTGTGCTATGCGGCTGCTTCCCACTAGCTATCTATTTTACGTTTGGTAGTGTACATATGTCCATGCCACTCTCTCACTTTATCACAGCTTACCCCTCCCCCTCCCCATATCCTCAAGTCCATTCTCTAGTAGGTCTGTGTCTTTATTCCCGTCTGGGATTTGTTTCTTATATTAAGAAATTGTCTGCTACTTGTGTAAGATGTCAAAAGCCAGGGAAGACAAGGATGATCTAACTATGCATATCAAATATAAGTTTCCCAGATAATCTTTCATCTATTTTAAATTGGTAAGTGCTTCAATTTTCATAATCCACCAATATCTCTATCACTTATTTTCTTTCTTCTTTAAGTATCTCATCTTTTTTCTTTACTAGCTTAAAGCTAAGCAGTAGTAAACCTTTTGGAAGGTGGACTCAAAGAATATACTGGAGGGCAAAGAAGGAATTACCTACTTCCATGTGGTTTATATAAACCTCTTAAAAATCTCAGCTGACATTTCAGGAACTTGTTATGTATGTAGGCAGAAACGGTGAAGGACAAACACATCAGAGCTACTGAAGGATAATGTCTCTAATGTGGACAGCAGATCTTACTTAATATATGGCTTTGCAGTTGTAAATCATGAATGAGTTCACTATTTTTTATAATAGTAATAATAGTCTTGGTTAAGCACTGAACCAATACTTATTCATAATCAGTGATCAGACTTCATATAGCTTTTATAATATGTTTAAAGAATCAAAAGAAATCATGTCTATAGGTTTAAAGGTAAGTATGATAATATCTCAACTAGGAAAGAATATCAATAAAGCGATAGAAATTATTAAAAAATAGAGATTTTTGAATTTGAAAAGTGCAATCATTGAAATGGAAAATTCACTAGAGGAGCTCAGCAGCTTATGTGAAATGCCAAAAGAAAGAGTCAGAGAACTTGAAGATAGTTCAGTTGAAATTATCTAGTATGAGGAACAGAAAGAAAGAAGAATGAAGAAAAATAAACATCTTCAGACACCTGTGGGACTCCATCAAGCATACCAAAATAGGCATAACGGATGTTCCAGAAGAAGAGGAGACAGAAAAAATGTCAAGAAAAAAGTGATTCATCATGTATAAGGGATCTTCGGTGAGATTAAATGCTGACTTCTCATCAGAAACCATGGGAGATAGAAAACAATAGGATGGCATGTTTAAAATGCTGAAAGAAAAAAAGTCAACCAAGACTTCTATATTTAGCAAAATAATTTTTTAAAAATGGAGAATTAAAGAGATTCTCAGATCAATAAAAACTGAGAGAATTCATTGATAGGAAACTTGTCTGACAAAAAATTAAATAGGCAGTACTTCAGTTTGAAATGAAAGGACACTGGATAGGAACCTGATTTCACACAAAGAAATATTGATAAATAAAAACTGAGAGAAAATTCAAATTAATAAAATCAGGAATGAAGGAGGCAACATCATTACCAACCTTACAGAAATAAAAATGATTATAAGAGAATACTGTAAACAACTCTGTGCCAACATATTATGTAACTTGGAGAAAATGAACAAATTCCTATGACTACTGAAACTAACTCAAGGAGAAAGGAAAAAATCTAAATAGATACACAACAAGTAAAATGATTTAGTTAGTAATTTTAGAACTTGTCATGAAGAAAAGCTCAGCCCCAGATGGTTTCAATGAAGTCTACAACATATTTAAAAAAGAATTAATACCCAAACCAAACTCTTCTTAAAAAAAAAAAAGAGAGAGAGGGAGGAGGGAACCTTTCCTAACTAATTCTCTGAGACCAGGTTTATTGTGATATGCTAAAACTAGATAAAAGTTACGAGTAAAGAAAACAACAGACCTTTTGAATATAGATGAAAAAACTAATACAAAATACTAGCAAACCAAATCTGGAACCATAAAATGGATTTTACACCATGATCAAAGGGACTTTATCCCAGGAATGCTCAACTGGTTTAACTTTCAAAAATCAGTAGTAATACATCATATTAATAGAATAAATGACAAATAATTCAGAAAAAAATAAATGCAGAAAAAATTTTTTGACAAAAACCAAAACCCTTTCATGATAAAAACCACTCAGCAAACTAGGAATAATACATCATATTAATAGAATAAATGACAAATAATTCAGAAAAAAATAAAAACATAAATGCAGCAAAAAATTTTTGACAAAAGCCAAAACCCTTTCATGATAAAAACCACTCAACAAACTAGGAATAAATGGGAACTTTCTTAATTTGATAAAGGGCATCTATGAAAAACACACAGCTACCACCATACCTAATAGTGAAAGATTGGATGCTTTCCCACTCCAAGATCAGGAGAAGACAAGGATATCTACTCTTGCCACCTCTATGCAACATTGTATTGGAAGTTTTACCCAGGGCAATAGGCAAGGGGTTGGGTCAGGGGTGGGGGGAGGGGAAGAAAAAGAAAGAAAAGGTATCAGATTTTAAGAAGTAAAGCTATCTGTATTTGTAGATGACCTCTTGTATATAGAAAACCCTAAAGAATTCACTAAAAAGCTATTAGAACTAATATATGAATATAGCAATGTTGCAAGATACAGCATTGAAATAATAAATAAATTGTATTTCTGTACACTAGCAATGAACAATCTGAAAATGAAACAGGGAAAACAATTCTATTTATATTAGCATCAAAAAGGATAAAATACTTAGGAATAAATTTAACAAAGGGGTGTAAGGCTTGCACACTGAAAACTACAGAACATTGTTGAAAAAATTAAAGAAAACCTAAATAAATAGAAGGACATTCCAAGTTTATGGATTAAAGATGTAATATTATTTTAGATGAACATACACCCCAAATTAATCTACAGATTCAATGCAAATGCTGTCAAAATCCCATCTGGCTTTTTTGCAGAAATTGAGAAACAATCTTCAAATTCATATGGAAATGCAAGGGACTCAGATGGCCTAAACAATATATAAAAAAGAAGAAAAAGATTTGATTACCTACATTTTCTGATTTTGAAACTTACTACCAACTACATTATCTAAGATAGTATGGTGCTGGCATAAAGGAATAGTTGAATAGAATAGAATTGAGAGTGCAGAAATAATTTACATTTGTGGTACATTGATTTTTGACAAGGGTTCTAAGATGCTTCAATTGGGGAAGAGTAATCTTTTCAACAAATGGTGCTGGAGCAACTAGATATCAACATGCAAATGAATAAAATTGCACCACTAACTCACACCATACAAAAAAGAAAAATAAAATCAGAGACCTAAGTGTAAGAGCTAAATCCATGAAACTCTTAGAAAAAAGCAGAGAAGTAATTTTTTTTTTTTTTGACTTTGAGTTACAACTGTTTCCTAGATATGACACCAAAAGCACAGGGAAGAAAAGAAAGATTACATAATTGGACATTAATTTGGCACTTGGTAATTTGGTAAGTAGGTAAACTGGACAAATAATTCAATTTAAAATTGAGCAGAAGATTTAGTAGATATTTTTTCATAAAAGGAATACAAATCACAAATAAGCACATGAAAAGATGCTTGATCATTAGTCATTTAGGGAAATGCAAATTAAAATTATAATGAGATATTTCATATGTAGTAGGATAGCTCTAGCTAAAAAGTTATACAGTAAAAAATGTTGATGAGGCTATGGAGAAATTGAAATCTTCATATATTGCAGATGGGAATGCAAAATGGTGCATTTACTTTGAAAAGCAGTTTAACAGTTTTTTCAAAATATTAAGCACAGAGTTATCATATGATCCAACAATTCTACTCCTAGGTATCTACACAAGAGAAATAAAAACATATATGCACATAAAGACTCGTTCATGAATACTGATAGCATCATTATTCATAATAGTCAGAAAGTGGAAATAAATTGTCTATTAACTGATGAATGGATAAGTAAAATGTGATATATCCATGCAGTGAAATATTATTTGTCAAAATAAAAAGAATAAAATATTTATATATCCTATAATATGTATGAATCTTGAAAACAATATACTAAGGGAAAGAAACCAGAAATGAAAGACCGCATGTTGTGTGTGTGATTTCATTTATATGAAATGTTCAGAATGGGCAAATTTATAGATACAGAAAAGTAGATTAGTGGTTGCCTAGGTGGACAGTAGAGAACTGGGGAAAGTAGAGATGACTGGTAATGTGCATGGGTTTTTATGGAGTGATAAAAATGTTCTAAAATGATTGTGATGATGGTTGTACAACTTTTTGAATATATTAAAAGCCATTGAATTGTTTGTCTCTCTAGAGCTGCCAAGTAATGAGGTTCCGAACCCAGGGACAGGGACTTGGGGACACGAACCACTGGTGGTACTAAAGAAAAACTAGGCTACCATTTCCTCTGAGAGATATGGCCAAGTTGAAGTTGAACACTGGCCAGAGAAAAACATGAATCGTACCTGTGTAGACATCTCAATATGAACAAAGGCCATCAGCATCAGAATCAGACAAAACCAGAGAGCTTTAAGTGGGTGAATTATATGGTGTGTGAAGTATATCAAGTATTCACTTTTGTTTAAAAAAGTATACTGACGTTTGGTTTTCAAAGCTTTTTCTTGGTTTTTAAGCCTGAGGCATTGCTGCTCTTTTTGAATATAGGGCATTTGTAAGGTAGTGATGAAGTTAGTTTAGAAAAGACTAGAAGGTATAAAATTAGAATATCCAGTATTCTTGATTCTCATTATTGGGGTATAAAACAAAATTGATTTTTCCATGTTTTCCAACATTCCATATTAAATACCTTCTTCCCTTCATACTCATACACAAGTTAAAATTCACCTCTTGCAACTAGAGCTTTGATCTTGTCTCTCTGTGAATATGTGTGTGTGTGTGTTTGTGTGTGTGTGTGTGTGTGTGTGTGTGTGTAGCTGGAGGCTGGTTTTATGGTCTAGCTTTGAGATACCTCCAACCCTGCTCCTTCCTTTTCAGGGCTAGCTCCTTTGATGTCCGAGCAGAGACAGCAAAGAGAATAGATACTGGAATGAAAAGATATTCTTATATGATGGGTGCATGGCAATGCAGAGTAGCTAACCTTTAAGCTCTGGTTTAGTGTAGTCATTTTTTCTGATGCTGATGGCTTTTGTTGATATTGAGATGTCTACACAGGTGGCATTCATGTTTTTCCCTGGCCATTGCTCAACTTTAACTTGGCCCCCATTCTCACTAAGGAAAGGGTAGCCTAGTTTTCTTTTGGCACCATCAGTGATTCATGTTACCAAGTCCCTGTCCTTGGGTTTGGGTCCTCTTTACCAGGCAGCACTAGAGTAACTTACCCTTTAGCATCCTTTTGCTTTCATATGGTGCCATGGAACTGTTAATTATCTTTACCATGTACTCACAGTGCCATGGGGAACTGTGATGGAAAATGACCCCATCTTTTTCTTTCATGTATGTTCTAACACGTCCCCTTCAAATCCTGTTGGCTTAGTCTCTGGCTGAGAGATGAACACTCATCTTAATGTTCACATATGCTCCCAACTTCATAGTGCAGATGCCAAGCTCTTATGTAGGCTCTCTCATCCAGCTGTACCTTTGGGTGGCAATAGTTGGACCTGCAGCTTCTCCAGCTATGTAAGTATAAAGCCAAAGAATGATATGCCAAATTTCTACTCTTGCACACTCCGTCAATATCAAGCCTCTCCTCCCTTACTAAGAATTAGAATGCTACTCTCCCAAGGAGAATAATAGATATAGCCACCCCTGTTAAGACCTGAAACCATAAAATTCCTAGGAGAAACATAAGCAGTAACATCAGTCTTAGCAATGCTTTTGTGATTCTGACTCCAAAGGTAAGAGAAACAAAAGCAAAAATAAACAAATGAGAGTACATCTAAATAAAAAGCTTCTGCACAGTGAAGGAAACTATCTCAAAATGAAAAGGCAGCCTACTGAATGGAAGAAGATATTTGCAAATCATATATCTGATAAGCGGTTAATATCCAAAATATATAAAGAACTCGTACAAACAACTCGACAACAAGAAAACAAACAATGTGTGTAAAAACTGGGCAGAGGAGCTGAATAGACATTTTTCCAAAGAAGACATACAGATGGCCAACAGGTACATGAAAAGATGCTCCACGTCACTAATCATCAGGGAAATGCAAATGAAAACCACAAGATCACCTCACACCTGTTAGAATGGTTATTATCGAAAAGACGAGAAATAGAAAATGTTGTAGAGAATGTGGAGAAAAGGGAAGCCTTGTGCACTGTTGGTGGGAATGTAAATTGGTGCAGCCACTATGGAAAACATTATAGAGTTTCCTCGAGAAATTAAGAATGGAACTATCATATGATTCAGTTATTCCACTTTTGGGTATTTATCTGAAGAACATGAAAACATTAATTCAAAAACATATGTGCATCTATTTTCATTGCTGCATTATTTACAATAGCCAAGATACAGAAACAACCTCAGTGTCTATCAATGGATAAGTAGATAAAGAAGATGTGGTATATATGCACAATGAAATACTACTCAGTCATAAAAAATAAAATGAAATCTTGGGCTTCCCTGGTGGCGCAGTGGTTGAGAGTCCGCCTGCCGATGTGGGGGACACGGGTTCGTGCCCCGATCCGGGAGGATCCCACATGCCGCGGAGCAGCTGGGCCCGTGAGCCATGGCCGCTGAGCCTGCACGTCTGGAGCCTGTGCTCCACAACGGGAGAGGCCATAACAGTGAGAAGCCGGTGTACTGCAAAAAAAAAAAAAAAAAAGAAATCTTGCCATTTGCAACATGGTTGGACCTAGAGGATATTATGCTTAGTGAAATAAGTCAGAGTGAGAAAAACAAATACATTATTTTACTTAGATGTGGAATCCAAAAAATAAAATGAAGGAACAGACACAAAACAGAACAGACTCATAGGTACAGAGAACAAACTGGTAGTTGCCAGAGAGGAGGGGATGGGGGAATGAGTGGGGTAGGTAAGGGAGATCAAGAGGTACAAATTTCCAGTTACAAAATAAATGAGTCATGGGGATGAAATGTACAGCATGAGGAATAATAGTCAATTATATTGTAATATACTGGTATGGTGACATAATGACTAGACACATTATGGTGATCATTTTGTAATGTATAGAAATATCTAATCACTGGAACTGATTTAGTGTTGTAGGTCAATTATACTTCAATCAAAATACCAACAAATAGTTATGAGGGTTATTTCTGATTTCTTTTATCTGTTTTAGTTCCAGGTCAACAATCAGGTGTCGTATTCTTATATTATATTGTAAATCTTTTTATGTCTTACTTTCCCAACTATTTATGAGCTTTGTGAGGGCCCATATATTATGTTTCCTTGGAGCTCCTGCAGTGCTATGCACATAGTAGGTGCTTAGTATACATTTTTTTTCTTAATGTCTTGTTTTTCTTATGTGTGAATTTGAAGTATGGTACCAATTCCTACTGTAAGATTTTCAAAACACTTTGTACTATTAAAAAAGAAATAATAATTCTTCAGACTATTAAAATACTGATATTAGAATATGGCATCTGCCATAAGACCCATATTGGCTTCAGTCTGTTATGTGAACTTTCCCATGCTCATTAGACACTTGAATTTAGTTTATGTGGATGAGATTAAACAGATTAACCACTCGTATGGGAATGTAGCTACTGAAAAATCCCCTTTGGCCCAAACTCAATGTACAATACTGTATGAGTAACAGAGATGGACAGGAGGATGATGAAAAATCACTGAGTCACTGCAAGTAATTTAATTATAAATGGAGTTTTTATTAGTAGTGTTAATGTGTGCTACCTCAGCTAACCTGACAATAAAGGTTTCACAAGCTACAATGACACCTGGAACCAAATCACATGTAGGAATTATGCAGCAGCAATAAAAGCCACTTAATTAGCATTGCAAATAGTGTTCTAGCATTTATGAGATGTCTGCAAATTTGCATACAGATACATAATTACATAATTTGCAGCTGTTGTATTTGTTTCATAAGACCTTGCCACTTTATTAGCAGAATATGTAAATCAGGAATTAATTCTCTTTACCTTTTTCATTCTCAGCCTTCTAAAGATGTGTGGTAAATCATGGTGATTTGGTGCAACTCTTTTACATGGACTTCATTACCTTGTCTTAGATTGGTTTTAGAACAAAAACATATCCCGTGACTTATTTAGCAAGAGAATATTTTGAATGATTTGTAAATACCATTTGTTAATGAATGAATATCATTTATTAGCTAACTTTGTCTTTCCATATTCGTCTTTGAAGTCCTTTACTTGCTCTGTCACTCGAGAAATATGGCCTATTGATGTCATGCTAGTTTAAAGAGGTTAATTATATATTTGCTCTTATCTGTATCTTTCAGATAGTAGTAACTATCTCATATTCTAAATTAACGCAATCCACTGAAATGGAAGAATCTAATAAAAATGGAATAGCATCTAGAAATAGTTTTAGATACAGAAAGCTGAGCAGATCTTGCAGTTAAACACAGAATAGAAAAGAGGTGCACTGAATTTATTGTCAATGTTTCTGAAGGAAAGACTAGTTGAACTAATTTAATAAATTGTGTTAGTACAATTTCAAGTAGCAGAATCATAAATTTTTATACTTCAGATCTAGAAGTTGTGAAGAAAAAGAAGTCCCACCATGGCTTTGTGATTTATTATAAACTAATCAGATTTTAAAATATGCAGTTGAGTGTGCTCTGATGGCTTGAGATGGTCTAAGCTTAGGTGTAGTAAGTACAAGATACCTCAGAGAAGTCTAAGGTATCCTTTGATAGGCAGGGCACTTCTGTCTTACATCCTGGGTATTTCAGCAAAAATTATTTTAGGACATCAGATTAGATATAGAAATAAATAGTAGTCTTTGAGGAAAACTGCTTGGATAGGATGAGATTTCAAGATGTAGACTCCATTATTCATTCATCCATTTATCTGTTTATTTAACATTTATTGAAATAGGTGTTAAGGAAGAGAAGTCTTAAGCTAGGTTATAAAACTGGGGGCTAAGGATAAGGAAGACTAATGTGTTAAGTCTGACCATAAATCTCACAAGTTAATATTCTTGGTCACTGTCAAATATGTTTTCTAAATGCCCATCTTTATGGAGTGCTGGGCTGGCTATAGTTCAATTTAAATAAAATAAAATTCCTAGCTTTATAGGAATTTTAATCAAAGGTAAAACCCATATGCAAAAAATAGATTGTTAAATATAAATATATGAAACTCTGATTATATATATATATTTTGTGGCTTATGGGGGTGTTCGTATTTAAACAGAGTTAAGGGAAGAAAAATCCCCATATCCTTGGATATTAGGTTTCTTAAAGTTCCTTATACACTTAACCTTGTAGAAAAGGTAATTATATGGTAAGTTCCAAGAACTCCCTGTGTTCTAGATAGAGTCTCTATGCTCATAATGGTACTGCTCAGGCCAGCTTCTACCCATCAGCTCTACATGGGATGGAGATTGGTACCATAGTGCTCGAGTCTTGTTAACTGTGGGATAGAAATTACATAGTAACATGAAAAGATGAAATATTGTCTACAAATGAATTTTGTATGAACTGGGATCTCATAAATGAAAGGGGTTTTTGTTTTTGGTTTTTTTTGGTGGTTCCTTTTATTCTCTCTGTACAGGATATTTTTATTCTTTTACAGATTATTTAGCCATGATAGTGAACACCTGGTTGTTTAAAACTACCTGTGTGAGAAATATATAATTTGGTTGATAACGGAGTAAATAAATTAGAAAGGGTTCTGCCTTAGGCTTGCCTTAAGTTTTTGATCACTAGAATCTTTAGTAACCCTCAAACTCAGTAACATCTATCGGAAGAAAGATCTAATTCTGCTCACTTGATCTGGTAGCACAGTCTACATTCTGAAGATGGTTCACTGGTTCTAGTAGCATTGCTATGAAAGTACTTTCATAGTGACTCTTCTTTGAAGAGGAAAAGGTGACCACACATAGTAATGATGAAACTTCTCCATAAGTGTATGTGCTTGTGTGATTAGCTCTTCTCCTTTCTTTCTGAATTTAGCTCGAGATAATTTTTAGACTTTCACAAATGTTGTAGAATTGCACACAAAACTAGTCACAAAAAGTCATCAGTTCTTTTTCTCAAGTGTTGAACCTTGAAATTTTTCATAGAACTGGCTGTGACAGTTTCAAGGCTGTTGCATCCAAGGCAGGTCAGCATGCTTTTCTCATCTGCCCTCTTTCTAGATTCTCATGGATTCACCTTCAGAAAAATGAAATATGCGTTATCTCAGTTTCTCCCCCATTCCCATTGTGCCAACTTTGTTCTTTAAGTTTTTCTTACTATGGTCATAGAAAAGCTGAATGATTATTACAAGTAGGTCTGATACGCAGGCAGGAGGCTGAAATAAGGAGGCAGCTCAGAATCTTTCCTGGCCAGAGGCTCCTGGGTCTGCCTTAGCACCATCTATTCCAGAGGCTGAAGACTTGCCCTCTAGTGCCTTTATGTGTGCATGGGTCACATCTTTCCCTGTACTTGTTTGAACTGGGTTAAATGATTTATCTGGTCTCTAGCTTTAAAGATGTTTATGAACTTACAAACTACTGTTCTTTCTTCTTAAATATCAGAAATGGTAATAAAGATAATAAATGTTTTTCTAATAGGAAGGTGAAAAAAATAAAGAACTGTTTAAAGGATAATTTGGCAATTTTCAGCTTAAGCAATAAAAATGAATTAAAATTATGCATTAAATTATAAAAATTATTATAATTATTATAATTATTATAATTAACAATTTCCACTCTAGGCTTAATCAAATGACTAAGTGGTTATTTCCTGAATACAACAATGTTCCCTAGAAAGAGGTGGAAAATATTTCTTTTATGCCAGTGCAGTTACTAAATTCTTTCTTTTCACCTATTACAGAGGAAACTGTTGTTGAATTTTATGGCTTCTATTAAGTTACTCACTGAAAAAATCAGGTCCAAAACTTATAAAGTTGGGTTTACCCCAAGGAAACAAATATATTATTAATTCATTTGATTTTGTAATAGCAAAATAGCATATCAATAAGCTCTGATAATATGATCTTCATAATATTTCAGATACCTTATTTTTATGTTTACTGTCTGACACTTTCATTGGAAGTAGTAAAAAGAACCTATAGCTTATGAAAAACTGAAGTCTTAAAAACTTACCATGGCACTAAGAAATAACCAATTTCCATGTTAAGATGGGTATTATAGAGAAGAAAAAAGTGTATCTGTTAGAGTTCTATCCAAAAACCAGAAGTCACTTCAAGTTTTTTAAATAGGATGGTATTTAATTCAGGGAATTAAATGCTTTCAAACTTTATGAAGTGCTGGCAAAGTGAAGGTGAGGGCAATCGATATGAACTCTTAGATGCACTGTAAGCTTTTAGAGAATCAAGGGGTCACAGACCCAGGAAAGAAATGCCGACAATCATAGTTTTCTCCAACATTTAGGAAGGTGATTTTCAGGAGCACACTTGGAGGCCACCAGAAAAACCTCATATTTGCCACATGCCTGCATATTTGCCTGCCATGTCCAAAGACAAGTTCAAATGGCCTCTGCCTCTCTTCTCCATTCCAAACCATCACAAGGGCTTCTCATAGGCAACTCCGCTAGCTGGGGATGCAGGGGATGCTGGGAGGCTGCCAAGGGGTAGGACAGGGCTGTGTGGCCACAAGATAAGTACTCTAGAATCTTCTAATAAAGTTGAGTATCTCTCAGTTTGAGGGATTTGGCATTGCTTACAGAAGGAAATGGTATAATTAAAGAAAGCAGTAACATTAACCCTGCATGGTACTGCATTCCTGGTGTAATTTAGTCAGAGAATGGGAAAGCCCACCCACCATTTTTGTAATGATAGCTCTCATTATCTGCATTTCTCATTATCCATAGAACACAGTGCTCTGTACAGCTGTATTTCCCTGCATCTTCCCCACTATGATTCACCTCCCCACCACATTTATTGCACTTATTACATAGGGGTGAACTTTCTGTTCTGTTTCCTAATCATTTCTTCCTTCCTTTCTCTCACTTCTACCTGCTATTTTTCCTGTCTGTATCACTTCTCACCATGGGAATTGGCTTAACAGAGTAGCTATGGTTAAGATATTTATATCCAGAAAAGACCGGTGAAATCTTATTTCATCCATTACTGGACTATTGGTTATTTTAATTGAGCAATTGATGAGTTTAGCATCTTCCCCCCCCCTTTTTTTTTGCGTTACTCGGGCCTCTCACTGTTGTGGCCTCTCCCGTTGCGGAGCACAGGCTCCGGACGCGCAGGCTCAGCGGCCATGGCTCACGGGCCCAGCTGCTCCGCGGCACGTGGGATCCTCCCGGACAGGGGCACAAACCCGTGTCCCCTGCATCGGCAGGCGGACTCTCAACCACTGTGCCAGTAGGGAAGCCCAGCATCTTCCCCTCTTAATTGCAGCTTGTTCCTATCTTAGCCAAATTTAGGGAAGAGCAAAGACTAAGGTGGGATATAACATCTTCTTGTTTATCCTATGTTTTCAATTTACACTGTTGAAGCACCCACCACATCTGTCTTATAGTTCTTTGTCTTTTAGCTCCTCTACTTTTACAGTCTTCACCCATGCTCTGTAAGCACCACTGACTCTTAGGCTTATACTCTGGACTTTGCTGTCACCCAGAATGGCTTAATATCTGAAATGTGTCCTGACGTGTTTTTCCCACTGCCCTTTACTGCCTATATTCCCCCTCCTTACTGACTTGTTCTCTGATCTCATCTGTACCTTCAGTTTCCTCACCCCTCCTTGTCTTCTAATGTATTATTTACTTCCCTCTTGACTCTTCACAAATACTGTTTCACCTGTGTCTTGGATTATCTCAACTTATATTTCACCATATAAAGTTAATTCCTAAAGAAGAAACAACTAGAACCCGATGGATTATAATTTTTTATATCTTGGAATCCCTAATGACTAGTCTAATACTCATACTTAGGAAAAACTCAATTTGTTAAATGAATAAATGAACCTAACTCCTTGTTTTCTCTACTTTTATTCCTGGGATGCTGGGAAAAACATCGTATATCTCTACTTACTGACTGAATATAAATTTATAATTTCTGTCTTCAACTGGGCCCTTAATTTGTAATTAGGCTTTTTTTCCTGTTCCTAGTTGGATAGTGTCTCTGCCTAGGTTTCCTAGAAACTAGTGATGGAGGCACATATTAGGGGCTATGCTTCAGCATGAGTGCAACCCAAGGAATGCAAAAGTGAGGGGAAAGGTGAGTCAGGCTGGGAAGGATGGACTAAAAGTACAAGGGACCTGTTATAGAGCTGGTTGCAGCCATCTCACACAGAATATCATCAGAGAATCCACGAGAGGGTACTGCCCCTGCAAACAGTCCATCCAAAGAGTAGAAAGCACCAGAACTTACCTGCTAGTAACTGTCTTCCGTTGGTCAAATGTCACCCCATGGAGCACCCTCTCCCTCACGAAGCTGGGTTCCAGATATACGGATGTTGAGAAAGTCCTGTGGCATCTTGCACTTTAGCATCAACCAAAAACCCTGACAAGGGAGAGAAGAGGTGCATGGCATAGGTATCAGGTGGGTGCCATCAGGTGTAGTTCATGATTGATATGAGGCATGTGGTGCAGCCACCACAGGGGGCCCCTCCATCTTGTGTTGGCAGCAGCAACAGGCTCTAGAATCAAGGCACCAGCACAATCCCTTGCCAGGGATTCTCTGGACAGAATTCAAGCCAAATGCGTATACCTGGGCTGGCACATAAATTAGTTGCTTTTCTTCTTCATGGAGGTTTTCACAAGTTATTACTTTTATCAGGTAAGAGAGAAGTATAGTGCATAGTATGAGTGGCACATTCATAATGGTTTGATATTGAGATTTTAAAATTATTTTCAAGGACAGAATATCTTATATTTATATTTTACGTTGTACTTTTATGTGAATGTGAGTGTTATGTCAAAACTCAATGAGTAGGTTTGGGTAGTGTTATAACATTAATTTTAATAATGACAAAGAGACTCAGAAAAGCTGAAAGTCTTGTCCAAGGTCACAGAGCTACAGTATTTTGGTAAAAAGCACTTTGAACTGGGAATCAAAAGACTTGAATTTTAATTCTAGCTCCATATCTTACTTTTATCTTATCATCATTTGTTAACTAAGGATCACCAATATCCAGACCAACCTGGAAAAATGGGCTCAGCAATCCTCTAATCTTGCAGTGGGCTCATATTAAACATCTCACTAACATTTTATGGAAGTCTGTATGTCTGCACAGATAAGATTAGGAGAGAAAGGGAATGAGAACTGTGTGGATTACTTGGCTTATGACTTCTGTGCATTAGAATTAAAGGCAAGCCAGTTTTCTCTATTTATGTTGAAAATGTCTTTTGGTTGGAATTAAAGAAAAATCTGGTTCCTACTAAAACAAAACAAAACATAAAGAGAAAAGTTCTTTTTCTCTCTCATTTTCTTTCTTTTGACAGTGAATAATATTGGTTTTTATGTTGTAATATTTCATAGTATTAAAGGTATTATTTTTTAAACATAAATCATACTGAGTGATTGCTTTGAGGTTGAAATGTGTAAGTTAAGGTTAAGGATCAGGGTTTTTTCCTGCCAACAATATGGTCTTACATCAAATTTCACAACTAAATAGGCTTTCAGAAAATAACAAAGAACTGTAATCAAAGGTAACAGAATCTGCTAAACCTATCTGTCATCACAAACAATTCTGGTCTTAATGCTGTACAAGTAAAAAGAAATAAATGAATGGAACATCATGAAAATGTTGGCATTTCTCTGCCACCAGGAAATGATGTAGTTTTTATGTCTTAAAAATGTATAGCTTACTTCTTCCTGGTGCAAATAGTCATTTAATAGCAGAGTTATCTCTGCATGTCCAAAGTGGATTGAATTAGTCCTCATTGCTCAAGTTGGATATTGTAAACCATCCATCCTGTTTGTCCTTTGGCTTCCTCACCATTTCTCTGCATTTACATCAGTATTATAGCTTAACTGGTGGTGACCTTCCACACTCAATCATATATATTAGTTATTTTACGCATTTCTTAATAATAATTTTCCAGAACACTTTTATTTCCTAGCCAAAAAATGAAGTAGCACAAAATAGCCCAGGCTACTTGCCAGCATCAAATATTGGTGTAAATTAAACTGTGTAGTTGGAAGGTAATTCAGTATTTTTTCTTGATCAAGAAAAGATAATTAGCACATCTACAAAAAGCAAGTCATTTTTATTATCTGTGAAGACTTTGCCACAATGAATACATCATTACCTGTACAAATAAGAAAGTAGAATGCTACAGTTCATATTCTGAGCTGCTATGAGTGGGGAAGAAAAAAATTCAACCTTATCTTTTTCTTTATAATTAGCGTTGCTGAAACAACTCTAAAGGCAGAACCAAAGGAGATAAAAATGTAGACTGGTAACAAGTTGGGAAGAGTTTATGATAAAAGAGAACTGTAATTGTTTAAGGAATATACTAAATAGGAAGACCTGTGCTTTGAAAGTGTAGAACGTTGAGCAACAGAAACCTACTGATTCTTTAATAAGAAGTAAGAGAAGGAATGTAAAGCAAGGAATTGGGCTCTCTTAGAAAAACTGAGCTGCCGGGGAAGGACTATATTAGCAGCTTGACAATGAAATATGCAAAATGCACCTTTAAATTGCTGATAAAGTTCATAAGGCCAAGCTCCATAAAGAGGAGGAATCAGGACCTTTGGGATATAATCTTTGATCTTGTGCTGTTGTTTATATTCATAAAGAATCTTGGTTTTGTCATATGTAAAATTATGATAAAGTCCATGGCATTCTCTAATTTGCCAGTGGGCTATGCTCCAGGACTCTTTGGATCCTAAAGCCTAATTAGAAGAAATTGTATAGAATTTCTCTGGTTGTGTTCTGACTTGGGGGGCCAGGAACACAGAAGCACCCCTTCCTAGGTATCCAGTGACCCCCATGGCCAGGAACAGGAGCACCTCAAGTGTTCCCCAGGTGAGTAGAGATGGAGAGCCCTACCAGTTAGGGATTGAAGATAATGGGCAGATAGGATTTTCTTCTAATTAAAAACTCTCAGGGCTATTTCTCAGTCTTGTGTCAGCTCCCTGTTTTCATCCCACTCCTCCATTTCTTCTAATAAAATAGACACGGAACTAGTTTGCCTGCTCTTCTTTTTACCACTGCTCCTGCAGCTTCCAGCAATGCACTCTTTACGCCTTGACCCACTGGAGGAAAGGATGCAGTGAGTCACCTGTCCTTCTGTTTCTGAAGAAGCCTAAGGCTCTTTTGAGATTTTATAGCATTTATTCTTTGAATGGGCTTTTTTTTGAGGACATATTATGGTCCATGCTTATGATTAGACACCAGCAACATAAAGATGAAAAGGAAGTCAGTGCCAGACAACAGATAATTAAAATAATATGTGACAGTCACTGTGTACCCATTAGGATGCTAACTATCAGAAAAGCCAGAAAATAAAAAGCATTGGTGAGGATGTGGAAAAATTGGAACCCTTGTGTGCTGCTGGTAGGGATATAAAAGGCTGTAGCCATTATGGAAAACAATATGGTGGTTCCTCAAAAAATTTTAAATAGAATTACTACATGATCCAGAAGTTCCAATTCTGGATATTTATCCAAAAGAATTGAAAGCAGGGTCTTAAAGAGATATGGATACACTCATGTTCATAGCAGCATTATACAGTAGCCAAAAGGTAGAGGCAAACTAAGTATTCACTGATGGATGAATGAGTAAACAAAATGTATTACATACATACAATGAAATATTAAAAAGGAATGAAATGCTGACACATGCTGCAGTTTGGATGAACCTTGAGGATATTATGCCAAGTGAATAAGCCAGTTAGAAAAAGACAAGTACTGTATGATTCCACTTACATGAACTATATGGACTAGTCAAATGTGAAGAAACAGAAAGTTAGAGTGGTGGTTGCTGGGTGTGGGAGGGGGAAATGGGAGAATTGTTTAATGGGTATAGAATTTTAGTTTTGCAAGATGAAAAAGTTCTGGAAATTGGTTGCACAACAATGTGAATGCATTTAACACTATTGAACTGTACCCTTAAAAATGGTCAAGCTGGTAAATTTTATGTTATGTATTTTACCATAATTCAAAATAAAAATATGTAACATGACAAATTCTATCATAAAAGTGTGACATGGACTATGAGGATATAGAAAGAAAGTACCAACAACTGGAGGGGCTCGGGTAGCATATGTGGAAGAGCTGACTTTTTAAACAGTGGAGAAGATGCTCCCCAGAGAACAGGCAGAAAGGCATCCTGAGCAAAGGAACAAGCAGATACAGGCAAAATGTTAGAGTGTGTAAGGGCAAACCCTGCTGCTCTCTATGGCTGGGATATAAACAAAGGAGAAAAAAACAAAACAAAAAACGATGGAGAGGAAAGCGCAGGTTGTCAAGTTACTTAAAATGAATGTTTGCCTTTGGCATTAATTGTTCCCTCCATTGGAAGCGAATTTCGGTCTTCTCAAACCTCTCATTAGCTTTGATAACCATATCCTCATCTGCACCAGTAAGGGTCACCAGTGGAAACTCAGATTGAACGAGGATAGTCCAGCATAAGCATGATCTGCAGAGCAAAGGGTGAAGAGAGAAGAGCAGAAAAATATTATCAGTGAATATGTGATATAAAGGGGCTCTGGCTTCCTCATTCAGCCAAAAATTGCATTTCAGGCCCAGCCTGGAGGCAGGAGCCACCTGTACAAAGCAGGAGATTACTAAGAAAATATTTGTAATGTGGAGTTTTTGAAAGAAAGGGGTGCTTCTGTGAAAGTAGGAAGTTGACTAAAAGGTAACTGTCTTTTGAGACAAAAAGCATTTATCAGAAATATGACAAGAGGTCTTTAGCAATACTGAGCTCAAGGCTGGCCCATGATTAGTTTTTTTTTTATTTTTCTTTGTGTATTGCCTTTATTTATTTATTTATTTATTTTTAACATCTTTATTGGAGTATAATTGCTTTACAATGGTGTTAGTTTCTGCCCTATAACAAAGTGAACCAACTATACATATACACATGTTCCCATATCTAACAGTTCCCAAAGCATTTTGGCCCCAGTGGCTGCTTTTTCCTTCCAGGCTGCACTGCTTGTTAGTCCCTTGTTTTCTTTTCTTAGAGGGCAGATTCACACCCTTCTCACAGCTTGAGTGTGGAGCATACAGCAATGCTATGCAGTGGTGGAGCCAAAGTCGCTTTTTCATAATGGATAAGGCCAAGTATTTTTCATAAACATGAGTTTTCAGGGAGATCACAGTATCAAATTTACCTTGAAATTTACATTGAAAATATTACATCTTAACGATTATGGGAAACATAAGACAATACTTTTTAAGTAAATTAAGACATAAAAAATGCAATGAAAAACTGCAACCCTTTAAGTATAAACAAGCTTCATTCAAAAGTCCTTAGATTTCAAATTGCTATCTTGGTAGGTATTAGTTAAGAGCCTCTGATGGGCTTTCTAGTTTGAAAGTTACGTGAGTTTGTATTTCTTGTCTGGCTCAAGGGCTGACACAATCTTGTCTTTTGCTAGTTCTCTGTTCTTATCCTATTATCCTCCCCTTCCCTCACTCTGATCCAGCCACACAGGCCTCCTCCCTGTTCCTCAAACACACCAGGCATGCTTCTGTTCAGAGGCTTTGCATTAGCTGTTCCCTGTGCCTGAAACTCTGCCCTCAGATTGCTCAATGGTTCACTCGCTTGCATGCCACCTTCCACATTCACCCTGTTAAAACTCTCTCTCTCTCTCTCTCTCTCTCTCTCTCTCTCTCTCACGCACACACACACACACAC
This sequence comes from Platanista minor, assembly GCA_004363435.1. NCBI lineage: Eukaryota > Metazoa > Chordata > Mammalia > Artiodactyla > Platanistidae > Platanista > Platanista minor. Next base: position 71,221 of record RJWK010000774.1, read on the forward strand.
ACACACACACACACACACACACATTCTAGGCTCTTTCCCTACTTTATTTCTAGAGCACCTATCCTCATTAAACAGACTATACTGATTTAGATGTTCTTTTTAAAATTTGTGTAATGGCTGTCTCCTTTTCTAGAACTGAATCTCCATGAGTTGGATGAGCATATGACGTATTATATAATCTGGAATACTTTGACAGTGCAATGGTTTTTATTTATATAGTTACACTAAACAAATTTTATGCAAACTTATGTTCATGAGGGCTGAGATTTTGACTGTTTTACCAATGCTATATTCCAGTGTCTAGTTTAGTGCATGGTGCCTAGTACATGTTCAATTAATATTGTGTTGGGTGTTGAATAGCTAAATTTTGAGACCTAAGTTCAAATCTACATCATTTTTCACTTCTGATTTGTTTTCCTGACCTCTCTTCCCTCTTCTATCCATTCTTCCCATTGCTAACTAAGCAACAAGTCACCCCACTATCTAAAAAAAACCCATTATCATCCCAGTGCTTAGAGTGGACAGTCCAAACTACTTAGCGCAACCTGCAAATCCTGCCACCATCTTGGCTTCTCCAATCACCTTTTCATTTCTTGAGAATGTACCACTCCTAAGATTCTCTGAACTTGTTCAGAAACATCCTATTGTTTCTCACGGTATCAAGCTCTTTCACAGAGATACCTTTGAACAGTGCTCTGTCTTCTGCCTAACATCACTTTTCCTCCCTTCATTTGCAAACTCACATTAATCTTTTAAGACCTCATTCACAGGTCACCTTGTCAAGTCCTTGAGACACCCAAGTATTTTGTTCGGTGATAGGGATTTCTTCTACATTTTAAAAGAATAATCACTAGGTATCGCTCATATTTGTTGCAAGATAATTTATTTTAAAATATCTTAGGATTTTAAATCTCTCCCGTGTGTGTGTGTGTGTATGTGTTAAATTCATTCCATATTCTAGTGATTATAAGTTTGTATCTGAAGGACTTTATTTAGTAAGAATTTCACACTCTAGAGGTGTCTATGGCAAGTAGTTCAAGTATTGTCTAACTCCACAGCAGAGAGTTTGTTAATTAGCATAGAGAATACTAGAAATAGTTTTTTTTTTTCCTTGTTGAAATTAACAGTTCCCAATATAAATAGTTAGCTAGAAAAAAATTTATGGACTTTGCTGCCACTGTGTAAATGAAGTACTGGAATCTGGCAAATTCACCAGGGTCATACCTTCAGTGTTGAGTCCAAGTTTTCAATGCCCATTTGGTCTTTTCACCCCACTCCTGCCAGGACTGTTCTGTCTAATCTAACTCAAAGGTTAGCGGATCTTGCCATTAGAATGTAACTGTGTTCCCCTTAGAGAAACCTTTCACGTCAAGTGCTTGTCAGAGTGGTTAGGACAGATTGCAGGGCATCACCAAGTATTTTTTTTAAGTGCATGACTATTTTGAAGCACCTTTGCTTTTATTTTTTGTTTTTGCAGAATGCTTAGAAATGATTTATCAGTGAAAGACTTTTTCTAAATACTTATTCCATCATTCCTTTTTTTCACATCTTTATTGGAATATAACTGCTTTACAATGTTCTGTTAGTTTCTGTTGTATAACAAAGTGAATCAGCTATACGTGTACATATATCCTCACATCCCCTCCCTCTTGCGTCTCCTTCCCACCCTCCCTATCCCCACCCCTCTAGGTGGTCACAAAGCACCGAGCTGA
>RJWK010000774.1:73032-92996 GCA_004363435.1 Platanista minor
TTTTTTTTTTTTTAGCTTTCATATATATGTGTTAGCATACGGTATTTGTTTTTCTCTTTCTGACTTACTTCACTCTGTATGACAGACTCTAAGCACATTTGCTTTTAAATGTTTGAATTTGTATCAGGATTGGTCTGCAACTTGCCTTTAATGTAATTTTTTACCTGGTTAAAAAAATAGTTCCTGCCTGCCTCCTGTTGCTGGAGAAAACAGATATTTTCAAAAGATATATAACCCCATAGATGTTAGTGAACAAATTTGCTAGGGTCAGTCTGAAGCGGTATTGTAGTGACTCAATTATCTGTTGAGGTCAGGTCTTACCACTAGGCTTGTGAGGTCTTTGGATGTACCCATGGCGCCTGCCGTATTTGTGAGCTGGCTCAGCAAATGCTTGTTGAGTGAATTAATACAGACATACCACAGAGGTATTTTGGGTTCAGTTCCAGACCACCACAATAAAGCAAATATCTCACAATGAAGCGAGTCACAGGAATTTTTTGGTTTCCCAGTGCATTTAAAAGTTATGTTTACACTATACTGTAGTCTATTGAGTGTGCAATAGCATTATGTCTAAAAAATAATGTACATACCTTAATTTAAAACTACTTTATTCCTAAAAAATGCATCACCTGAACCTTCAGTGAGTTGTGATTTTTTGATGGTGAAGGATTTGAAATATTTCAAGAATTACCAAAATGTGACACAGAGAGACTAAGCAAATGCTGTTGGAAAAATGGCACCAATAGACTTGCTCAGCGCAGAGTTGCCACAAACCTTCAATTTGTAAAAAAACGCAATGTCTGCGAACAGCAATAAAATGAAGTGCAATAAAAGGAGATATGCCTGTAGGTGAATTATTGGACCTTTAACATTAGAAACAGTGAAAGTCAACATAACTTAAAAGACTGAAAGATAACAAAATTGGTAGGGTCACAGGGAGAGCAACCAGCAGGGTTGCCTGGGAATCAGGGGTTTCCAGGATATTAGATACTTGTTGCTAAAACTGGGACAGTCCTGGGAAATACAGTGGGTTGGTCACCCTGATATGCCTTTTTTGTTTTTATTTAAATACTTATTCATATTAAAACATTTAGAAATATGCAAGGTAAAATTAAAGTGGCTAATGATTTCTTAGTGTATATAAATTCTATGTAAAAATCTTGGAATTAAATTAAAACAGCAATTTCTGGATGTTACAAAACATTGTTTAATTTAGGTAGCCACAAATGATTTCTCACATTCTCTTATATCCTCTTGAATTGGAAGATGTTACAGATGGTTCTCATAATAAGACTGCTTTTCTTTTGTAAAGATTTTTATAGTTTTAAGGCATTTAAAAAAATGCAATTTCACCTTTACAATAAGCCTTTAAGGCAGGTAATGCAGTTAGTAAATGGGAGTTACAGTGAGAATTCATCTAAGAATTTGGAAATACATGAAATGCAATTTCTCTGAAAGAGTTAAACTAATTAAGTCTCTAAGGTATAAAAAGACACAGTTTCTCCTAGGCCCAAGGTATCAGCTTCCTAACTGTAGATTAGCTATTGATAGAAATATATATTAGGAATGCTTTTACTAAAAACAAACAAAAACCAGAACTTCACCTAAAAGTGGCCTAAAATGGCAATAAAGCCATTTAACAATCTGTCACAACAAGATGTTTAGACTGGGGAATTCCCTGGTGGTCCAGGGGTTAAGACTGCACGCTTCCACTGCAGGGGGCATGGGTTCCATCTCTGGTTCAGGAACTAAGATTCCGCAAGCCATGTGTCGTGGCCTAAACAAAAAAGATGTTTAGACTGACACTTCAGGGTTAGGAGTGCCTGGATGATGCTACTAAAACCCAGCTTTCTTCTAGATTTCTATTCTGCTATCTTAAGTGTTGATTTGACTCCTTGTTTCATAACCGAGTTTGTGATGCTGCAACCCCAGGTCTCATGTCTTCAGTAAAGACAGGAGGAAGGGGAAAGGATGTCCCCTACCTTGTTTGCCCCTGGTATCAAGAATGCAAACATTGCCCTAGAAGAACTCAGCAGTCTTCACCTTATCTGTATTGACCAGAAGTGACAAAAAGCTATCCCTAGTTCCAAGAGAGGACTTGGAAGCAGGTATTTAGCTTCTTTACTAGGAGTAGGCTAGAGAGAATGGGTTTGGAATTAGGTATTGTCTTAGCCAGTCAGAAACCTAGGTTTTCTGTGTAATATTGAGCAAGCCTCAACTTCGTGTGTGAAAAAGATCATAATACTTTTTTAGTGGACATCTGGTCTATTGCCTGCCCAGCGTCTCTTCTTTTCTTTTTAGGGATTAAGGCTTTCTCATTTTCAGTCCCTGTGGGTTGGGAGGAGCTGACCTCCACTCTTGACCAACAGGAATTCTACATGCCCCTGGTCACAGAGATGGGTTGAGGATGGATACATGTGCCTGGCCTGACCACACCTTGAACTCTTGCTGCAGCTCTCAAGGAAGAGGTGTTTTCTTCCACCTCCAAGATAGGTTTATTAAGTGGAGTGCTTGGTAGCCCAGAGTATTGGTGACCATGCTTGCTACCACACAGGGAGAACCTGACTGAGAATAAACACAGTGGAGAGAAAACAGAGTCAAGAGATAGAGACAGAGAGATAGAGCACCTATATCCTGGTGCTATTATTTAGCCTCTGAAGGCCACCTCTGCCTGAAATTAGAAACTCCCTTTTTTTGCATAATTACATAAATTTCCATTTATTTGAGCTGGATTTTCTTTCATTTGCAATCCAGTCATCTTAGGGCTATTGTTAAAACTGCTGTCTACCACAACATATAATCATGAATGTAAACTATCTTTATAAACTCTAAAGTGCCATATAAAAGTGAGGGATCATTCCTCTAAAATAGAACATGCCTCCTGCATAAAACTGTAAATCCTACCCCAGATGCATGTGACCCAGTAGAATCACAGAGTGGTAAATCCTAGCCTCACATACAAATGAGTAATTTCTTCTCTCAGTTTTCTTGAAACACCACATGAAAAAACTCCTATTACAATGGCAAACGACAGGTTTCCGTAGTTGTAAAGTTACAATGACTATTTCCTACTTCGCCTGCCCTTTGGCCCTAAGAACTGGCTTCACTTTATGGAGCAGCATAGTTTTCCTTGGCCTTAGTGGGCCACTGAGCAAATATCTTGTATTCTGAGATTGACAGAAATGCCCAGATCTAATATTTACAGGCTGCTCATAAACAGGATTTTATTCCTTGCCTTGTTTCTCATGGCCAGCTTCTATACTCAGATCATTCACTGGCCTGTGCTCTTTTGCTTGGGGTACCTGGATTCAGACTCCAGTTATTACCAATGTTTTTCCAGGTTTAATGCTAACCTGGATTCTGAATACAAACTAGTCTGTATTACCTATTTCTGTCCCTTATCACTCACTGTTCACCATAATTAACATATAGAAATATGAACTAACATGAGTTGGAAAACCCAGAGCCAATTTGTATTATCTCAGTGTTTGTAACCCTCCTAGAAACCCAGGGATCTATGGGGAAGTCTTCTATGTTGTATGTTGAACATACAAGGATGACCTGGAAAGCTCCAATAGGTTGAGGAAGGTCTGTCTTACAAACAGTTCCGCAGAATCTGTTCTCTGGGTCAACTTCTTGTCAGTAAATCTAGTTACCCACCACTTTATCTATCTATCTATCTATCTATCTATCTATCTATCTATCTATCTATCTAATCTATCTATTCTCTCTGTCTATCATCTATCTGAACTATCTATAACTATTGTCATATCTGGATTTGGGAGAGTTATGATTTTAAAATCTTAACCTATAACTCACAGTTCTTGCTGATGCTTTTGGACATGATGACATTTGATTATATTTTAGGGCAGCATATGGGACATCATTATGGTTTCTTAGCTTCTTAGGCTGAGATGTTTTTATTTAGTATCTTCCATCATTATTCACCATTTTAAAATATTGTTAGAAAACTCCACTTCAAAATTGAAATTTTCAAGCACCTGCTTAACTTAGTATGCTTGAAGAGAACTTTTTAGATCAAAATTCAATCAGGAAATTTATCAAGTGGTTAAAAAATAAGGTACTTAAGTTAGTTTTGAAAGGAATGAAATACATTGAGATATTTAGTTGTTGGACTATGTTCTTCTTGATGATTATATATTAGGCTTAAAATTTTTATTTTATTATAATAATTTGTATTGTAAAGTAAAATATAAAAGCCTTAGGTCTGGGCAGCAAATATTATGCATTTAGCAATTGCTAAAGTAAAGCAATTACATGATAGGCTCTGGCTCACCTATCAAAAGAGGAACACATGTTTAAAAGTGTCCACAAGTATAATTTACACTCCAGGTAGTAACAATGCTCCAGGAATTTAGAGTATGTCTATTCTAGGTTCTCGTTACCAGAAATAACTGTTTCTGAAACTGCTTAGATTTCCCAAAATAATAATTCAGGCAAAAAGTTAAAAAGCCAAAGGAAGATTAAACATTTTACTCACAGAAAGCAATAGAAGAAACCCATCCATTTTCAGATTTGAGTGCATAGAATTCTCAGATTGAATTCAGCAAAGGGAGTCCAGGCATGGTGGTTGGCTTCCAGCATTCCATCTCACTGGAATGAGTGTTTTGACTTGACTTCCAGCATTCTGGTTTTTACTTACTTATTCTTTACTGTCTGGTTCTGAGTTGTGTCCTAAAGACTGGAGCCATGGCTTTCACTGATGTCAAAAAAGGCCTTCTAGAATGTCACATGGTTAATAAAATCTGATGGGGTATTTCTTATGCTAATGGCTATTTACTCTGGGCGTATGGTATTTCTCACAACCTGGAAGAGACTACTCCTTGAGGAAATGGGTTTGTAGTTAGCAGAGACAATCAGTTAATCTGGTTGTCTAATCCCAGCACTTGTACTGGATTTCCATACAACTGCAGAGGTGGATTAAATTGTGAGTGCTCAGAATTTAAACATGGGCTAAGTTTAAAGAAATCATTTTTTTTCCCATGCACTTAATTAATGCCTGTCAAGAGGCTGAGGAAAGGTTTGCTACTGAACATAAGGAATTACTTAGACATAAATCCATATTTTAATTTCTAACTCAGTTACCCATGGATAAAAATATGGAAGCTAAGGCCCTGCCTCAAAGAAATGACAAGACAAATGATAGACTTTATTACTGTAATTATCATTAATAAACCAATTTATTTTTTAAGTTTGTGGGAAGGGTTCAATTTATATATAATTATGATTTTAATAATATTTTTACTGATAAAATTATGTCTTTATTTTCAGAATAATAGCTAACATTTATGTAATACCTCTTATTGCCAGGAGTGGTTCAAGATATATAGATATAGATACAAATATATGACATACATGAAATATACATACATATCTTAAAAACATATATATGTATATACTTATAGGTATACATATATGTATATGTATATCCCAAACCCTCTGAGGTTTATTATTATATTCATTTTACACATAAGAAAATTGAGCCACAGAAATATATTGCCCAAGGTTACCCACTAAGTAAGTGGAAAGAAGAGTTGGGATTCAAGCCCAGTCAATCTATTAACAATCTATAACATCATTATTAAAATAGACTTAGTTACTTAATAATAATAGAAAACATTAGAGAACAAATGTATGGACACCATGGGGGGAAAGCGGTGGGGTGGGGCGGTGGTGGTGGGATGAATTGGGAGATTGGGATTGACATGTATACACTGATGTGTATAAAATAGATAACTAATAAGAACCTGCTGTACAAAAAAATAAATAAAATAAAATTCAAAATTTGAAATAAAAATAATAGAAAACACTTATTAAGGGTCACTATGTAATAAACACTACTCATCATACTTTTCTTTTATTAATTCATTTAGTCCTCAAAGAAAATCTATAAGATAGGCTTTATTATTATTCCCATTTTATAGGTAAGGAAACTGTGGCATGGAGAAAGTAATTTTCCCAAGGTTGCATAGTTAGTAAGTAGATAATCCAGGATTTGAACCCAGGCAGTCTGGGTGCAGAATCTATTATCTTAACTGACATTATACTGCCTTATTGTTAATATTAATACTAAAGTAGAATTAATACCATATTTATCAAAATGGTAGCAATTAAATATATTCATCAATTCTTATGTGCTAGGGTCCTAGTTCAGATTTTAGCAAACTTTAGTCCACTTAGTTATTTTTAGAACTTCCAAAGTAGGTGTTTGGAGCCCATTTTAGAGATGAAGAAGAAGAGATTAGAGAGATTAAATATTCCCAAGGTCTCACAGCTAGTAAAGGAAAAACTGGAATTCAATTCTGTTCTTTCGGATTCTAACGTAAGGCCTATATTATTTCTCCCCCACCCCACATTGTCTTTCTAGTTTCTGCTCGAAATATGCTCTGTTACAGTGATAGCTGTTGTGGGCTTTGTACAAAAATAATGGATTGGGAATATGAAACACTCAGAAAAATTTAGGGCTACAAAGGAGCAAAACTAAATTAGCATTGCTTTTAAGAAGGGAAATTATAGAGCAGTAAAATTTGACTCTAGTGAATGATATCAAGGAAAATAAAAATCAACTAGATAACCAAGTTATAAAAAAAAGAAACTAAATAATTAACAATTATAAGTGGTACCACTGATTTTATTTTCATTAAGCTATTTTCAAAGTAAGCATGCATCTATGCTTTTGTATCTCATACAAATTTACATATATTTTTGATACACATTCAAAATTTGTCTTTGATAAATGGCTTCTCCAATTAATTTTCACATTAAATAATATTAACCAGAATCATATCTTGCCAGTTTGAAAGCTTATTAGTAAATTACAGAATTAATTATTTTCTGCTTTATGGTTTAATGGATTTTCTTTACTTAATAACACCCAAAGGACATTCTTTTTTTTTTTACATACATTGTTAGTTGCTCACATGTGTACTTGTGACTCTGCATACATATGAGAAAGGTGGTAATGCCACTTATCTCAAGGGATAACATGATATTTACCAGTGACTTAAATGGACCTCACCACTTCATCAATCTTTTATTTTTCCAGCTGCCCCGTCATGAAAGGTGCTGAATCATATATTCTCAAATATTATTGTTTTGAACTTGGAGGTCTTTAAAAAAATAACTAAAGCAATTTGTGATATATAATGAATTGAAGACATATAATTTATGAGAACTTGTAGAAAATGAGATCCAAGTTGGGCATCATTTTTAAAAAATATGCATAGTCTCTAGATAAGGATTCAAAAAATAATGTAGATGGGACCATAGTAACTTTCACCATTTTATTTATTAATTCCCAGAGAGATTGTATACTGTCATTTTTTTTATTAGAACTTGCTGGTCTTTAGACTCCCAGGGTCAGAAGTGGTTAAATCCTCAGGGGGTTTTGTATATATTCTCAGGAATAAAGTGTAATTGGCTTATGGGAATTCATAAATATAATCACTTTTAATATGTGTCCTTATATTTATTAATTGTTGCCTTTATTTGAAAATCTTCAATAAGCTTATATCTGAGTTACTTTAAATTTAATATGTTTACCTTTTATTTTTTTTAAAGATTTTTTCTTTTGATGTGGACCATTTTTAAAATCTTTATTGAATTTGTTACAATATTGCTTCTGTTTTATGTTTTTGGTTTTTGGCCACAAGGCATGTGGGATCCTAGCTCCCCGACCAGGGATAGAACCCACGCCCCCTGCATTGGAAGGTGAAGTCTTAACCACTGGACTGCCAGGGGAGTCCCTGTTTACCTTTCAAATATTTACTTGTTATGTCTATGAATAAATCATTAACTTTTTATTATTACTACTACTTTTGTTGCTGTCATTACTAACCCTTATCCACCTAGTGTCTTTTTTTTTACAATGACTTTTTTTCTTACTCTTCTTTCTCAATTGAAATATAGTTGATTTACAATGTTGTGTTAGTTTTAGGTGTACAGCAAAGTGATGCAGTTATAAATACATTTATATATATTTTTTCAGATTCTTTCCCTTTATAGGTTATTACAAAATATTGAGTAGAGTTCCCTGTGCTATACAGTAGGTCCTTGTTGGGTATCTATTTTATATATAGTAGTGTGTATATGTTAATCCCAAACTGCTAATTAATCCCTTCCCCCCCTTTTCCCTTTGGTAAGTATAATTTTGTTTTCCCCACCTACTGTCTTGAAGGAAATAATGGACCATCCTGGGTACCTTATTTTGCAGTTTGAGTGCTTCTTAGGATGACATTTTCTAAAAGGAATTTCTCTTTTGAAGTCATTTAGTCATGTGATCATTACCATTTAAAAAATAATGATCAAATGTACCTGGATAACAGAATCATTGTCATAGTCAAGTAACTGCCAAAACAAAACTTTATTTCCAAATTGCAAAGGAGAGTAATCTTGGTTTGGAAAATATTTATGCTGTCCTTATATTTTCATGTTTATGCAAGAAAAAATTCAAGGCAAAAAGGAGAACATTTCTCCCTGCAAGCAAAGATTTTATGAGATGACACAACACCCTAAGAAAAGTATATAACAAAGATGCATGGGGAAGCATGCAACTTGATGGCTGGCATGCACCATGGTTTAGTATATTTTACATGAATCAAAACTTTAGCTCTGTGATCTGGTAATAGTTATGATTTTAGCCTGTTAATAGCTTGAGTTTCAATGACCAGCATCCACTGTACTGCTTCTAAGAAGTAGTTTGACAACTCGAAGAGCACAACTTTGATTCTAAGACTTACCAGAAAATGTATGCTCTCTGAAGCATGTGCAGTGCTGTAATGTCTGCTGTTATTTCTTCACACTCTGACTTTCAGGATAATTATATTTATATCTCAATGACACAATATTGATTATCCAGTCTGTGGATTATCTAGGCATTGCATCAGACTTGGTGCCCTTATTTTGGCTCTTTCACTTTATAGATCCTACGCTGGAAAGCACTGAGGTAGAGAGGCACAGCAGAGATTGAAAAAAAGTTACTTTTGCAATAATTTACAGTGTTTTAAGATTATATATCAAAGTTTTAATTAGGTAGGAATAAAACATTATAATATGTTCTCGTTCTCAATTGTAAACCACCCCAAAACTTTGTGTACCAAAACTATAACAGTCATTTATAGTATTCATGGATTTGCAGTATGGGCAGGGCTGGTAGAGACAGTTTGTCTTTGTTCCAAGTATCATCTGTTGGAACATATTGACTGGGCACTGGGGGATTCATTTCCAGTATGGCACTCATATAGCTGGCAAGTTTGGGCTGGCTGGTGGCTGGAAGGTCAGTTAGGGCTATGGGCTGGGGTCTCTATTTCTCTTCACATGTTTTTCCACAGGCCGCTTGAACTTTCTCTTATTGCATGGTGGTTCTGAGAGTGAGTTTTCCCAGAAGTAGAAAGTGGAAGCTGTCTGGGTCATCATCAATTGTACACTATTCTGTTAATCAAGCATAGACCCACTTCTTGATAGGAGGTAGATAGGAGGTGTGTCAGAGAACTTAGAGCTATGTTTCCATACTGCTACATAAACCAAACTAAAAAAAAAAAAAACTAGCCTTCAGATATCCAATTTATTCATATATCTGATGTCCCTAATTAATTATTAATTATTTCAAGATAACCATACCTGGTATTTTTAAAGTGTAATAAATAATTAGAAACAAAATAAAACTAGAAACAAAGCAGGTATCTTAGAGTATTGTTGAGCACCTGGCATATCATATATATTTTAGTCGCCATATATCAAAAAAGGCCTATGGAAACTACAGTAGGTTAGGAAAGGCCAACAAAAATAATGTAAGAAACAGAGTCATACTGTATAATGTAAACTTTAAGGAAAAAAACCTTTGAAATTATTTTCAGTTGTGACATAATAATAATAATATCCAAAACTCATTGTTTGGTCCGTCACACTTCTGAGAGCTTGTATGTGTGAACTTGTTTAATCCTTATGACCACCCTGTGGAGTAGGTACTACTGTAATTTCCATTTTACAGAATTAGTCACAAAGCCCCAGTGGTTAAATGACGGTCCATCCTGGTAAATGGCAGAACTGCAATTTGACTTTATCTCTTGGTTCCAGAGACTCCCTCTTAACCAGTGTACCACACGGTTCCCCTGGGCTGAGCTCTCCAATTCTTCCTTCTCCTTTTTCAATTTTTTGTTGGGCTAGACAGGGAGAAAAATGCGGTGAATACTTTCTGAATCTCTGGTTCCTGGTAAAGTTCACTGTACACATGGTAGAAACTTAAGAATTTCTGCTAAATATGTGGCAGAGAGAGCAGGATAGCACAAAGCATTTTGAGGAATCCAAAAGTGGGAAAATTAGTGGAGGAAGCCTAAGCAGGCTTCTGGAAATACCCTCTACCTCTGAGCAGTGAGGTACTTGATGAGACTGGACCGGAGAGAGGGGTCATGCTGTTGCTATCATGAGCACATCAGGGACCCTGGCAGGGGACAACATTATACAGGTTTTCCCCCACTATCCGAAAGTAGAGCGTTCCTATGAAAACTTTCTTAAGCAGAAATGTGGTAAAGCAAAGAAGCAACTGCCTTAGGACACATCTTGCTAAGGAATGTGCAAAATAAATGGAGATAAAGCACCAATGCTCACAGACACTTCAAATAGCAGCTTGATGCTAAGATGTTGAGTGTAGTTCCTGGGGAAGGAGCTTGGCAGTGCCACTTTAGATACTGGAGTGCCCACTGCCTCTGAAACAACTTGCTGAAAAACAAATGCTAAAGAGTATTTCCCTTTTCACATTTTTTTTTTTTTTGGTAAAAGTGAAAATTCTCTTCAGATTTCTTTTGGTTAGTGAAAATAGGTACTAATGTAGGTCTTTCATAAAAGCAAAGTGGCATAGAGCAAACTTTTGAAAAGCAGGAGATAATTCCAGGAATTGAAAATTGTACTGAGAGAAGCATGGGGCACCGATGGAACTAACTTCTCATTGCTGCACCAAACCTAGATGAGAGATTTCAGTACAGACACTAAAATTCTTGCTATGATTTTTTTCCTGTTTTGGTTTCCTCACTATTCCCTGAAGGCTACCAAATATTCAAATGATAATGAAAATGTAAAGTAGATTTAAACTTCCCCTTCTTCTGGAAGCTGCATCTGAATGAAATAAACAGGGGTCCATACAGATCTCTGACTAAGGAACCCTCAATTCCTCTTTGACATAAGCTAAGTCCAGAGAAGCAAAGAGCTCTTACCTACATGTACATTGGCAGTTGTCCATCCAGCATCCCTTACTACGTTCTCCTCCCTAAAATAGCTCTAATTTTGTTAAGTAATCCTCCTCTCTCCCACCACATACCTCATGTCTTTTCTCTGGAAGGTCACCCCATCCCCGATTCCAAACATGGATCCTAAAAAACTATTTAAAAAGATCATAAAGATGTTGGATCCCAGCTTTTCTTTTACAAAGGTGTATATGTCACATACACATATATAGTTCCTTAAAAGAAATCACAGGGCTGGTGGTGAGAGAACTCAAATAAAGAATCCGTGAACAAGGATGCCTCTGGATAAAAGGCCTGTGATAATAAATAAAGCCATGTAAATCTAAATAAGTATAGCAAATACAACTAGTGTGATTTCCTCCATAAATTCCACATTTGGCCTTCAGAGGCAGGATAATGAACTTTGGAATCAGACTATTTGGATTTGGATCCTAGCTCTGTAGCTCTTTACTATTAGGAGACCTTAAGACAATTATAATTTCTCTGAGAACTGGTTTCCTAATTTGTAAAATAGGGCTAATATTACCTAACTCATAGGCTTGTAATGAAAGTTAAATAATACATAAAAACATTTAGTATAATGACTAGTATATAAAGAGTACTCAATAAATACCATCTCTAATAATAGTTATGTTTAAGTTAATAGACATTAAATGAAAATACTTGTTTAATTTATATCAGAGAGAAGAACATGTATGTTGCCCAGATTACTACTGAAGAAGAGGAGTAGACATATCCTCTACTTGGGTCTAATTTTATAAAAGAGAAATTACATCTATGTTATATATTCATTAATTCAATAACTAATTATTGAGCACCAAATTTGGGCCTGGTACAGACTTAGCACTAAGGATATAGAAATGAGTGAAAGAGTAAAGAAAAAAAAAAAAGAAAGAAAGAAAGTTTTGCCCCTTATAATATGTCATAAAGTAATAAATGCTATGGTGAAAAATACAGCAATGAAGGGCAATATGGAATGTTGGCGGGACAGATGTTGCAGTTTAAAAACAGCAGGCAGGGAAGGCTTGATTTGAGAAGGTGATATTTGTTGAAAGGTCTGAAGGAAGTGAGAGAGTGATGCATGTGTAGTACCTGAAAGAAAAGCATTCCAAACTGAGGGAACAGTAAGTGCTAGGTACCTGAGATGGGAGTGCCCAGAGGCCAAGAGGGCTGAACAGACTGAGCAAAGGAAAAATTAATTTAGAGAAGTAACGGCATCCAAAATTATAGGCCCTTTTTAGTTATTGTAATGACTTTGTGTTTTATCTAGTACGAAATAGAACCCACTGGAAGGTTTTAGGCAGGGTAGAAGCACACTTTAATATAAATTTTAATCAAGAAAGAAATGACATAATTCAGGTTCTAAATTAGAACTGCCAATTAAAATATGAGCTGCCATTTGTTTTATGTCATGTGCAAATTTCAGAGAATCTCAAAATGTGAAAAATGGTATATCTTAGAGGTGGAACCCAGTATTCAGGAGGTAGACTTGTTGATGAATGGGATGAGCAGGCAAACAGAATAGAGAAGTCAAGGACAGCTACAAGATGACTTGAATTTTGCTTAAGCAACAGAAAAGATGGAATCACTTTTAATTTAGATGGAAAAATTTGAGAAGGATCTTTGGGAGGTTATTACGATTAGACCTGTATCCAAGGACTAAGCCCCAAGGACCTCCAAAGTTTGGAGATCACAAATGGGGCAGATCAGCAAAGGAGGCTGAGAAGTGGCCATTGAATTAGAGGGAAAACCAGGAGCATGTTGTGAACTGGAGGTCAAGGGAATACCTAGCCTCCTTCAGAATAAGGGGAGGTGACTCAAGTTTTAGTTGTGTACTGGCTTGTTTAGTCCAATCACATGAGATTCAAATATCAGTGTTTACAGGGAGAAGGGAAGGAGAAAGATTCAGAAGCAACGATGAGGTTGAGGAAGACACATTTTTCAGTTCCAAGAAGGTTGCCTAGGAAGCAGTGTCTTCAGAGCAAAAAGTAAAGGAAGTTACTTCTATAACATATTAAGGATATAGGGAATGAATGAGAGACTGAATGAGTTTCTGGAGTCACAAATTTAAAGAGATGGGAAAGTATAAGTTAAGAATAAGTTAAGGATATAAATTCCAGGCAGAGAGAGAAGATGTCCAGAAACAGATTAGCAGCTGGGGTACTAGAAGAAAAATAGGAAGGGCTGGGCTTCTTGTGTGTCCGAAATAAATAGGGGTACAGGGCACAATGAGAATTAGTCATGATGGATCCGAGGCATGCAGTGGTGATGAGATCTTGCCAGGAGTTTGCACAGCTCTGAGTGTCTCATTTCACTTCTACTAATAAAGACCTGAAGGTCAGTGGAAGGATGGTCAATTTACTTTTGACTTGGTTCCTCTTTGGCCCCTCTCCGTGGAAGTTGGCAGCAGGATGGTCTTATTCTAAGCATGTTCATGTCTTCTTGACCCTGTGACTAGATAACTTATAAACATCAGGGTGATAGTGGGGAGGGAACACTGGAGAGAATACACAAAGCATTCATAGAGATTCTCTGAGTAGTAAAATCATAGATTGTGTTTTCTTCTTAGACTTGTCTCTGTGAAAAGGAATCATATTTATAAATCAACATGAAATGATTATGGTTGACATAAGTAAAATAAACATATTATGGGAGGTATGGATGGAGGGTTGAATATTCCCCCCCCCCATTTTTTAAACCTAATTCTGGATTTCTTAATTGTTAGCTTCTGAAGGGCAAAGTAATTTTCTTTTCAGTTTTGTGTCTCAAACCCTAGCATAAAATAAGCACCCAATAAACACTTTGTCAATGAATGAGGTGGGATGGGTACCTTGAAGTGTGAGAAACCTTCAAACAGAGAAAGCAGTTTAGGGCTAAGTAAAAAGATCTATTATTTTTGCATAGTCTAGTTCAATTATGGAACTCATTACTCAGGATAAAATATTAATTTATGTAGGAAGGCTATGATAACAGATATCATACCCATATGGAAGGTTGGGAGTGATTGAGGGTGTATCTCCAAGCTTTTAAGAAAGATATAATGTATGAGACAATTCTACTTATTAAATCACATCCCTTAGTGAAGTTTCTCAGACAGGATACAGAATTTGAGTGACCATATCCCTGAAGGCATTGCTCTTCACTGAGACTAATCACGTTCTTCAGTTTGGAGGACATTTTATTGTTCATAGAGTATTATATATTATTAATTGTCATCATGGTTTTCACTCATGCATCTTTTCTCTAAGTATTCAGGCTTTGAAATTCATAATCTGGTCCTCAATTGTCAAATTTGTTTAATATAATGAATTGCTTATACTACACATTTGCATGCTGGATATACAATTTAATTACTAAATTAGAATATTCTGGGACATCTAAAGAAAAAGGCACTAAATGTTAAAGTTTTCTGGACTTCTGAAATCTTTTATGAACTTTATTTCAGCGAAAAGGACCATTTAAGCCTTGGACCCAGCACATTTGTATTCTTTGAAAATATTCCCAAAGTCTATATCGATATATTATGTGTACGTTTGAAATGAGGTTCCACACTTCATAAAGCTGTGTTCTGTATTAAACTTCATCTGGGGAAGTCTGTATCAGTTTTCTAGGGTGTAAAGTGATGGAAAAAACGAATCTTGTTTGAATTGATGTTAGCTTGCTTATGAAATGGCCTCATGGGGCATGAAGGAGAGTGGCTGGAAATTTGTGTCTGCAAAGTAGGCTGGAATCTGTAAAACATTACCTCCAGATAAGAGGAATGAGCTGGGAATGAAATGATTTCAATAGTATGAAACATTTGTTTTTAATGTAGAAGTCATTGGACATGAGAATTGTCTGCCTATAGTTTTTTTCTCCCTGACGAGGGATTTCCTGCTCTTAAAATATCCTTTCTAAATTTCTATTGAATTGTTTGCCAATGCAATCCAGAAATCTTGTTAGTCTAAGGTGAGAAAATCAGTATTAATGCTCCTTGTGCTAACATTTCCACTATTGACCTAGGATTAAAAAGCCAAAGTGTTCAATCCTGGAAATAATTGAAAATGAATGACACCTGCATCTAGATGAAGAGATATTTTAGTAAATTCGAAAGATAAAAATCCAGCTAAATTATGAATACATGATTTGATTTTTAATTGTGAACATCATAGTTTTGTTTTATATTCTGAATTTAAAACATGTAATATTGTCATTCTACACAAAATACTGGTAACAGTGGTAGCTCACTGTAAATATACTTTTCTTTCCAACTTGTGAATTAAGGAAATCGCTGATCCCTGAAAGAAACCGATTGATTTTAAGACCCTTAACTTTACCTTCTATGTCTTTCCTATATACTATTTCCTAATGCTTCTCTATAAGTTGGCCTCTATCATGTTCAGAATCTGGGTAAATAGAAAAAAACAATGCTTCTGTCATCAAGAGAATATTTTAAAAATATTTTCTAAGTTTAATTGGCAGCTTCATTTGCAATCAACTTGCATTTTTCTTTAGTCTAATGAATTCAGAAGTTACATAATAAAAACAATGTTTCATCTTGAATGCCATTTGCATAAAATATTTCCTAATTGTTCATGGCGATTTTAGTTTACATTGGAAATAATGCCACTAGCAAAGGAAAAATAGGCAAGCTTCCAATACTAGTGTGTGTAAATCCTTCTGTTCATCACCTCTGTTCCTTTCCAGAAGAATCCGAATGGCATGATCTGGAACTGTAGATGCACTGCTCTCACCTATAGTCTCACCCAGAAAGAAACCCTTTTATTTGTGTTTTCTTAAGTGGGAGTGCTACAGTCACAAACCCAATTTTCAAGCCCACCCTAAAGGATCTTGTCAGAATTGACAACTATCAGCCAATATCTTACCATTAACATGACCTTTCCACACCAATATGGACAATTCCAGTATGATTTTGTTTTCAGGCAAAGAAAGGAGGAATAGGAGGAGGAGGAAGTGGAGAAGGAAAGAGAAGAGAAAAAGAGGAAGAGGAAGGAGGAGAAGGAGATGAAGGAGAAGAGGAAGGGCTGGGGGGAGAAGGAGAAGAAGACCACCATAGGAGAGAAGAAAAAGAGAAGAGAAGAGATATGGGAAGAAAGGAGAAGGAAAGAAGGAAGAAAATTGTATATCTGATTTGCAAAGGATGTGAGAACAACCCGTAACTTGATATAAAAAAAGTCCCAGGAGTAAAAGCAATTATAGAATGTGTCCCAAACAAAGGGACACATATTGCAGTTGTTCTTTAGATATCAAATTCTCCAAATTTGGCCTTGGAAACCTTTCCTTTGCCAGTGTGGACCTCTGGAACAGGGCAGATTTTTAAGCTGTTTCTTGCAAACTTTCCTGGCATTCTGAACACTCAAAGCAAAATATGAAATAGGGTGTCGCATTGGTCACTCAGCTTGTATTGCTCCTTGGTGTTCATTTAGGTATCAGGCCTCTGATTTTTAAATGAGAGGATTTTTTAAAGGATCTATGCTTTTAAAATTTCCAAATGAGGGCTTCCCCAGTGGCGCAGTGGTTGAGAGTCCGCCTGCCGATGCAGGGGACATGGGTTCGTGCCCCGGTCCGGGAAGATCCCACATGCCGCAGAGCGGCTGGGCCCGTGAGCCATGGCCGCTGAGCCTGCGCGTCCGGAGCCTGTGCTCCGCAACAGGAGAGGCCACAACAGGGAGAGGCCCGCATACCACAAAAAAAAAAAAAAAATTTCCAAATGAGATGGGGTATTTGAGTAACTTTGAAGGTCTCGTAACCTTTTTTCTTCTTTGAACTTCCAGTGTTCATAAAATGACATTGATGCCAAAGAGGCATCAATATTTGATTAGTCGTGCCTTTTATTTTGTAACCTGTTCAAACTCTTTCTCTCAACTCCACCTTTTCAGTTAGTTCTAGTTTCTTTTCTCCATGTCTAGGGTGTGTATTGGGGTCAAAAATGGAAACTTGAGAGATGTTTTAACCATAAGGACGTAAAATGAATTGCAGTTTCTCTCTAATCCTTTCATAAAGCTACCATTCATTATACTTGAATTTTCTCCCCCCACCCCCTTTTTTTTTGTTAGCACAGTACTATCATCTGCCAAATATATCTTTATATGTTTTTTTAAATGGTCTCACTGATTTGGGTCCTATTGTTTCCCTCTCCCATGATAAAAATAATGAAATCCTCTTGATTATCATAAATTGTTTTTTGTGGGTTATTTTGCTTAAGAAAGAGACTAATTTACTTTAAGGCACTCAAGGCCAGTGAAATTATTTGCATTTATCTACTCTTTTTGCTTTACATTTCAAAATCACAAGGATATTTTTGATGATTGTAAATGTTTGGACAATATACTATCATGTACCATTTTAAAGCCTCAGTGTTTAGCTTGATTACTCTTCGGATGTCAGACATGCCAAACGTGTATAGCAGTTTTTACAAGTAATTTTTTGAGTGGCTTTTACTGCCTGTCATCTCAGTGTGTGGTTATTTGGTTTAGCTAACTCACTTGAAAGTGTATGAAAGGAAATCAACAGCACCCAAGGAAAACAATGAAAGGTATTACAGAAGAAATGATAATAACACATTCTGAGCTGGAAAAACTTGTCTGATTGTATCTGAGCTTAAAAATATTTAAGCGCGGGCGGGACCTTCAAGATGACAGAGGAGTAAGACATGGAGATCACCTTCCTCCCCACAAATACATCAAAAATACATCTACATGTGGAATAACTCCTACAGAACACATACTGAACCCTGGCAGAAGACCTCAGACTTCCCAAAAGGCAAGAAACTCCCCACGTACCTGGATAGGGCAAAAGAAAAAAGAAAAAACAGAGACAAAAGAATAGGGATGGGACCTGCACCTCTGGGAGGGAGCTGTGAAGGAGGAAAGGTTTCCACACACTAGAAGCCCCTTCACTGGCGGAGATGGGGGTGGAAGTGGGAAGCTTCAGAGCCACAGAGGAAATCACAGCAACTGGGGTGCAGAGGGCAAAGCAGAGAGATTTGCACACAGATGATCGGTGCTGAGCAGCACTCACCAGCCCAAGAGGCTCGTCTGCTTATCCGCTGGGGCGGGAGGGGGCTGGGAGCTGAGGCTTGGGCTTTGGAGGTCAGAGCCCAGGTAGAGGACTGGGGTTGGCTGCGTGAACACAGCCTGAAGGGGAGTCCAGAAAAAGTCTGGAACTTCCTAAGAGGCAAGAGACCGTTGTTTCGGGGTGCACCAGGAGAGGGGATTCAGAGCACTACCTAAACAAGCTCCAGAGATGGGTGCGAGCCGCAGCTATCAGCACGGACCCCAGAGACGGGCATGAAACACTAAGGCTGCTGCTGCAGCCACCAAGAAACCTGTGTGCAAGCACAGATCACTATCCATATACACCCCCTGCCTCCCAGGAGCCTGTGCAGCCCGCCAATGCCAGGGTCCCATGATCCAGGGACAACTTCCCCGGGAGAATACACGGCGCGCCTCAGGCTGGTGCAATGTCACACCGGCCTCTTCCACTGCAGGTTCACCCCGCATTCTGTACCCCTACCTCCCCCTGGCCTGAGTGAGCCAGAACCCCCTAAGCAGCTGCTACTTTAACCCCAACCTGTCTGGGTAGGGGAACAGACACCCTCAGGCGACCTACACACAGATGCAGGGCCAAATCCAAAGCTGAACACCAGGAGCTGTGCGAACAAAGAAGAGAAAGGGAAGTGTCTCCCAGCAGCCTCAGGAGCAGCAGATTAAATCTCCACAATCAACTTGATGTACCCTGCATCTGTGGAATACCTGAATAGACAATGAATCATCCCAAAATTGAGGCGGTGGACTTTGCGAACAACTTTAGACTTGGGGTTTGCTTTCTGCATCTTATTTGTTCCTGATTGTATGTTTATCTCAGTTCAGTATTTAGAGCTTATTATCATTGGTAGATTTGTTTATTGATTTGGTTTCTCTCTTCCTTTATTTATTTATATATATATATATATATATATATATTTTTTTTTTTCCTTTTTCTCTTTGTGTGAGTGCATATAAGTATGCTTCTTTGTGTAATTTTGTCTGTATAGGTTTGCTTTTACCATTTGTCCTAGGGTTCTGTCTGTCCTTTTTTTTTTTTTTTTTTTTTTTTTTTTTTTTTTTTTTTTTTTTTTTTAGTATAGTTTTTAGCACTTGTTATCATTGGTGGATTTGTTTATTGGTTTGGTTACTCTCTGCTTTCCTTTATTTTTTTTATTTTTATTTTTTTTAATTTAACAATATATATTTTTTAATTTTATTTATTTATTTATTATTATTTTTGGCTGTGTTGGGTCTTCGTTGCTGCATGTGGGCTTTCTCTACTTTCAGAGAGCAAGGGCTATTCTTCATTGCAGTGCGCCGGCTTCTCATTGCAGTGGCTTCTCTTGCTCTGGAGCACAGGCCCTAGTCGCACAGGCTTCAGTAGTTGTGGCTCACAGGCTCTAGAGAGCAGGCTCAGTAGTTGTGGCACATGGGTTTAGTTGCTCCGTGGCATCTGGGATCCTCCCGGATCAGGGTTTGAACCCGTGTCCCCTGCATTGGCAGGCGGATCCTTAACCACTGCGCACCAGGGAAGCCCTTCTTTTTCTTTCTTTCTTTTTTTTTTTTTTTCCCTCCCTTTTCTTCTGAGCCATGTGACTGATCGGGTCTTGGTGCTCTGGCCAACTGTCAGGCCTCAGCCTCTGACGTGGGAGAGGCGAGTTCAGGAAATTTGCCCACC
>RJWK010000775.1:0-92642 GCA_004363435.1 Platanista minor
TTTTTTTCGGTACACGGGCCTCTCACTGTTGTGGCCTCTCCCGTTGTGGAGCACAGGCTCCGGACGCGCAGGCTTAGCGGCCATGGTTCACGGGCCCAGCCGCTCCGCGGCATGTGGGATCTTCCCGGACCGGGGCACGAACCCGTGTCCCCTGCATCGGCAGGCGGACTCTCAACCACTGCGCCACCAGGGAAGCCCCTAAAATGAAGATTTTTATATTTCTATCCTTTTTACATTTATTGGTTGATTTGTTGGTAAAGATTTTGTAAAGCTTTCCTTTCTCTACCTAATTTTTTTTTTTTAAAAAAAACCTACTAACATGGATTCATGGATGCTCTAATTTAATGAGCTATAACACATTCCTCCATTTGTTTTGATGCTCAAATTGTCCCAAATTTAGCTAGTGGTGAGCCTCTTCAAGCTGGCCCTGTGTTCTGTTGACATGTTCCCATCAGTTTTTGAGCACGTTCCTACTTTCTGGCACAAAATGTTCCATGGTTCACATTTTAGGTTTCTTACCCAGCTGTGGAATCAGCCAAATCTCTAAGTTTCTGGTTCTTTTTTTTTTTTTTTTTTCTTAATTAATTAATTAATTTATTTGTGGCTGCGTTGGTTCTTCGTTGCTGCATGCGGGCTTTCTCTAGTCGCCGCGAGCGGGGGCTACTCTTCATTGCGGTGCGCAAGCTTCTCACTGCGGTGGCTTCTCTTATTGCGGAGCACGGGCTCTAGGCACGCGGGCATCAGTAGTTGTGGCACGCGGGCTCAGGAGTTGTGGCTCGTGGGCTCTAGACCGCAGGCTCAGGAGTTGTGGCGCTCAGGCTTTGTTGCTCCACAGCATGTGGGATCTTCCCGGACCAGGGCTCGAACCCGTGTCCCTTGAATTGGCAGGAGGATTCTTAAACACTGCACCACCTGGAAGTCCCTCTGGTTCTTTTAAATGGTATTTAATAACCACGATATGGGCATTAGGAGTGCTCATTGCAACTGAGATGTTGTTTCTAGCATCTTTTCAGAGGGCAGAGTTAGAATGTACATGTGTACTTGTGTGTGTGTGTGTGTGTATGTGTGCTGTGTGCTTGTGTATTCACACAGCTACTTATGATTCCAGTCCAACTCCACAATTCTTCCTTGCCTATCTTCATTCCATATTTATACCTCCTGTCTCCCACAATTAGAACTCTGGTTCCCCCAAATATCAATATATTTACACAATTTCTCAAAAACGTAAGTTTTGTGGGGGACTTCCCTGGTGGTCCAGTGCATAAGGCTCCACACTCCCAATGTAGGGGGACCGGGTTCCATCCCTGGTCAGGGAACTAGATCCCGCACGTGTGCCGCAACTAAGAGTTCGCATGCTGCAACTATGAGCCTGCATGCCGCAACTAAAGATCCTGCATGGTGCAACGAAGATCCCATGTGCTGTAACTAAAACCCGAGGCAGCCTAAATAAATAAATAAATATTAAAAACACAAAAACAAAACCATAGGTTTTGTAAGTTACACCAAAACAACTTCCTAGGTAAAGTTCAATATCTGTTTTTCCCCTTAGAATATATACCACTAAGGGTGTTTTCTTCTTTGTGGTCATGTTACTGATGTGATATAACATTAGGTTTTTGGGGTTTTTTTATATTTATTTTCAGCTTCATCTCTTCATACTTGAGTTATTTTTTGGAAATGTAAAACAGTAAAACAATTCAAAAGTCAAGCCTATATAAAATTGTACACTCAGGGAAGACCAATTCTCTACTCCATCCCTTATATCTCATTTCCATCCACCTCTGAATAATGTTCTATTTCTTGATCTGGGTGTGAGATTACACAGGTATATTATTTTTTATTATTCATAAGGCTGAATGATTCATGCAGTTTCATACATGCATGAAAAAGTGAAAAAAAAAAAAACCCAGTGAGATGAACCAGTCAGTATTCATCAGAGAAGCAGAGTCACTATAAGTATTACTGAACAATGGAATGATTATGGAAATAAGACCTGACACAATCATATCATGAGCTGGGAGAAGTAACAGTCCAGAAGGGGGAGTTGGAGGATCAAAGAACAGTCACTTATGAGCCTCCCTAAAGCAAGGCAAGGTGGAAAAGTCGGAGGTGAAGAGTGATCTGGGAAGCCAAGCATATCCCACCCCTGGAGGGGAACCGTGAAGGGGCTGGTGAAAAAGTTGATAGGAAATCAACACTTCTGCTTAGTTACTGCTTCTGTAGGTCCTCAGCCAAGTATCTGGTGGTGGCACTGGGGCTCCTGTTGATGGACACGCAGTTGGGAAGAGAAGCTGGACACAACGGGGGTGGTTGCAGATAGGCTTGGATCTGTTGGTGTCTGTGTCTGGCTGTCACACACTCAACTGCAACAACTTTCAGAGAGCAGCGTTTGCTGCTTCACTTCCACCTCCCAGATGTCATGCTAATTCTCATGTTGGCCAACTCCAATTCTCACTTCTACGAGGAAATGATTCTGGGGAAGTAGTTCCAGCTATCCCAAGCATAGGTGAAGGTGTTCAATATCATTAGTCCTCAGAGAAATGCAAATTAAAACCGCCTCCTACAGTTGCACACACCTTCGAAGATCTAAAACTAAAACGACTGACCCTACCAAGTGTTGAAAAGGACATGGAGCAACTGCCGATGGGAATACACTCTTGGTTGAATGTAAAATGTTACAATCACTTTGATCCAGCTGTTCTACTTGCAGATATTTACCCAAGAGAAGTGAAAGCACGTATCCAAAGATTTGTATGTGAATGTCATAGCAGCTTGATTTGTCATAGCCAAATACTGGAAATAACACAAATGACCATTAATGGGTGAGCGGTGAGTGGGTAAACAAAACAAAACAAAAAAATATATATATCCATACCGTAGAATACTACTGAGCAGTAAAAAGGAGTGAACTATTGATACATGCAACAACATGGGCAAATCTGAAAACAGTTATATTGAGTAAAAGAAGCAAGACAAAAAGAGTGCATATTGTATAATTCCACTTATATAACCTACTAGAAAATGCAGAGTAATCTATAATAATGGAAAGCAGATCAGAACTTGCTTGCTCCTGTCAGTGTAGCCTTAGCCATGTCCCTCCACACTGGCAGCATTGGTTTTCATTCCCAGCTTTCGTTTGGCACTCCAAGGACCAGCCTTACTGTCAGTGCTCTGTCTCTGGGAGACCAGCCTTCTGAGCTCCTGAGGTACCAGCACCAGCTGGGCAGCGCCGCATCCTCACAAGTCTGAGTCCCAACTCTTCAGAGCCCCTCCTTCCAGCTTCTGCATTCTTATAACTGCAACCTCTTTCCTTTTTCTGTCAGCACAAAGAGTGAGAGGTGCTTCCTGGAGTTATTACCTCTGCATTACCTTGCAGTTCTCTCTTTGCTGTTTTATTTCCTCAGCACCTATTTAACCAATTCCCTGTATTAAATTCTCTCTGTTGAACTGCCTAGTGTACTTTCTATTTTCTGACAATATATTGACTGACACATGATTGACAAATCTCTTTTTCTGATCTATGACTCATCTTTTCACTTTCTGCCTGGAGACTTTTAGTACACAAAAGTTCTTAATTTCAATGAACTAGAATATATCAATCCTTCTCTTTATGGTATTTATCTGTGTCATGATTAAGAAATCCTTCTCCTACTCCAAAGTCATAAAGGTTTTCTCTTATATTTTCTTTTAAAAGTTTGAAGATTTGTCTGTCTGTTATATTTAAGTCTTGAATCCTCCTGGAATTTATTTTGTATATGGATATCCAATTGTCTTAGCACCATTTATCAGAAAGTCTACCCCTTCCCCTCTGCTCTATGATGCCACCTCTCTCATATATCAGTTTTTCTCTATAGATAGGTCCATTTCTGGGATCTCTATTCTGCTTTATGGTTATTTGTCTATCCTTGTGCCAACACTACACTGTCTTACAGCTTTAAACTGTAATAACTCTTCATATCTGATAGGACTAATTTCCTTGTCCAGCTCTCATTCTTCAGGAAAACACTAGCTATTCCCAGCTCTTTCTTTTCCCACATAACTTTTAACATCAGTGTGTCAAAGACTATAAAAATCATAACCAGGATTTTGACTGCAATTACATTAAACCTATAGGCTAATTTGGGAAGCATTAACATCTTTACAAAATTGTTATTTTGTCCTACCCCAAAACAGAGCACATCTCTTCATTTAGGTCCCCTTCAATGTCTTTCAGTGAAGCTTTAAAATATTTTAAATAAAGGTTCTGTACAGTTTATATTTATTCCTAGGGATCCTGCATTTTTGATACTATTTTTAGTGACATACTTTAAAATATTTTATTTCTAACTCTTCATTATTGTGTATAGGAATTGATTTTTAATAACTTTATCTTGCAGTGTATTAAACTTGATAGTTCAAATAATTTGTGGATTATTTTGTGTTTTCTATCGAGATAATCATACTATCTATGAAGAGTGGGTGTTTTGTTCCTCCCGTTCCACTTTTTTAAACCTCAATACATTGCCTCTGGTTTTAGGTACAATGTTAAATGGAAACAATGCTAACAGACATCCTTATTTCCAGTTCTCAGGAGAAGCCTTATGATGTTGACCACTGGATGTGACGATTGGTGGAGGTGTGTTTATTTGTTTTAGAGACGTCCTGCTGGATATTTTTTGGGTCCTTTTTTTTTTTTTTTTCCTAAAGATGTAATTAATTAATTAATTAATTGGCCCTGCCACCCTGCTTGCAGGATCTTAGTTCCCTGACTGGGGATTGAACCCGGGCCCAGGCAGTGAAAGCACTGAGTCCTAACCACTGGGCTGCCAAGGATTTCCTGAGTCCTTTTTTTTTAACAAGAGAAATTTTTATATGGGTATTCTTCTAAGTCTTTCCATGTTTTTAAGCTTTTCAATAAGAGAGGGGAACATTTCTAAGGGAGCCAGAAGACTGATGAGGGAGAATAGCTGGTGAACGAGTGTCATGAACTGTGAACTGGCTCATCTCTGACAAGAAGGAGTCGAACCCAAACACAAGGGAATGTATTTGCACAAGTTTGGAGAAACAGATGTGAAAATACCAGAAGTGTTCATTTGGCTGGTGGTATCTGAGATATTTTGCATTTATTCCATAGTTTTGCTAATTTTACTATCTTTACTTCCATCCAAAAAATATTTATTGCATACCTACTTTCATGCTCAATGTTGTGTTAGTCACTGTAGGAAAATAAGAGAGGTTGCCTTTTTACTTTGCAACAATGTAAATAACATGTCACTAAATTAAATTGTTGGATGATGGGGGTATATTTCTCTTGTCCAGGGTTTCCTTTGCAAGCCCCTGTACATTCCCAACGTTGGTCTCCTGAACACAGATATAACAGGCACTTTCACCACCTTTGGGCAGTTGTCTTTACTCTACACTTTTGAGGTCTACGTGGCCTTTAGATCTCCGGGTGGCGCTGGCCAGGGGCTAGGTTCACTCCTTAGGAGCGCAGTGCTATGCCTCAGGCCAGGGGTTCATCCAGCAGAGGCATCCCTGGTCCTGATTCTCAGGGAAGTCCCTGCTATTCCGGCTGTGCTGACCTTCTGGATTGAGGCCCCTTGGGACAGCTGGGACAGCTTCCTGGGCCCCAGGATGAGGGTTGTGGCCTCTTCAGATTCAAGTAATTTGTCTGGATTCAGTCAAGACCCTGCCAAAAGCCAAGAAGTAGCTGTGATGAGAGGAAAGGAGAGAAGAGAGGATGAGTCGGGCAACGAGCCCCCAGTCCATCCTGCAGGATAGCGGTGAGGGCGGAGAAGAGAGCACTGCGGGCGAGTTGAAAGCAGATGGAGCTTGCTGAGGGAGGAGGGAAGAAGGGGTGGCCCAGCTCTTAGCAACCAGCAGGTGCCTTCCAAGTGGTACCAAGAAAAATGAGACTGCAAGATTGTGAGCAGAGAAGGTTTCTGGGGGCCAAAGTTGGGAGGGGGATCTATGGGGAAGCAGAGGGCTAGAAAGCTAGCTTTCTGTAGGGCAATATTTCCCTGTCTCCAGAACTTTCCGAGAATCAATAGAAATTTCAGTGCACAGTGGGTGTGGGCATTTCAACACAGTTGATAGGGTATTTATTAGATACTCCTAACAAGCAGGGGCATGTAGTTCAGTGGTAGAGCATTTGACTGCAGATCAAGAGGTCCCTGGTTCAAATCCAGGTGTCCCCTGAAATAAGCCTTGTTTTAGTACCTACACCAAATGGCACCTTCAGCTGGGCTCTTCTTACTTGGCAGATTGAGGGGTGCAATAACTGGTAAAGGAGGTGGGGGGGGGGGCGGGTAGGAAGGAAGCTTGTCTAGCTCATCTCCTGGGCGGGGGCAATGGAAAGTCCTAGAACCGGAAATGTGGTTCTAGCCAAGATCATGTGGACTCAAGGCTCACCCGAGCACTAGAACTACCTGGGATTGTGGGAATGTAAACGTACACTTTCCCTGGGCCCCCTCTCCAGAGATTCAGCTTTTGTTAGGCCTGCAAAGTTTTGCTTTTCAACAGCACCCTCCCTTCTTTTCATCCACTCATATCACAGAAGCATTAGATGATTTTCCTGGTGCCACATTAAGCACCTGCTGTTCTGGATCATTCTAAAAGCCCTTCTAGGAGAACATCAGTGGCTTTAGATGACTTGCCATGAATCGGGGGGAGGAGAATCTGCAGGGCTGCCAGTGGGAGGGGGTCCAGGCTTGGGGGAAGGAGAAGGTGAAAGGGAATGTGTTTAATTTGCAGGGGAGCTGTCCTCATGGGCGGATGGAAAATAAACAGAAGAGCTGACGAGGCTACACAGGTGCTTATTAGACAGTTATAGCAAGCCTGTGTGGTTGAACCACACTGACCCCATTTTGTCAGCTTCATCTCAGGCCGGCAGCCCTACCACCTCCCCTTCTGCATGACTGAACTTCAGCCTCCTCAACAAGGAATGCACCCAAGACAGGTAAGTTCCCTATCAACTTTTACCCTTGCCTTCATCTGAGATGAACGCTGGAAGAGTGCCTTGTGTTAACCCAGGTGGTTACTGGTCATGAGATCCCCAGGGGGAGGAGCAAACCCTGGTGCCCGTCAGTGGGGACCTGCTTCTGCCTTAGTAGTCAGATTTTAGCTTTGGCCCCTTTAAATCCCCCTGTACCCAGTGCAGAGTGCAGCTGCCAATGCTTCAGGATTGCCATCCGCCAGATCCTACCCTATGTAAGTTATCCACAGTCAACTTTGTATTTGTACTTTACGGAGTTGCCTGCTTCATTTTTCAGTCTTAAAGTTCCTTCTTGGTTAGGAGGATATTATTCAATACCTCCACCTTCCAACAACACCCTTTCAGACTTCTATGATTGAAGAAATGCCTTTTTACCTCTGGGCCCTGAGGATTGAGTCTTCGTAGGACAGAAGAGAGGTTGGACAGCTTAGATCTTTGCCAGAAAGCCTCTCTAGCTTCTTGCAGCCAGCCCCAGGTGAACTTCTCCAGGGCTGACCCAACCCTGATCCCCATTAACACTTATCTTTAGAGCCTTGCAGATGTCACCTTTCCTGTGGGCACGTCCCACCTCACCATGCACAGGCACCGCCGTGGCGGGGAATGGGAGCTTTGATGCCTCTTGTATGCTCCCCCCATTACGGAGCACAAGGCAGTGCTTGCAGGAGGCCCCCAGGGCTCCAGTCTCTCCAGCCTGAGCTGCTTCAGTAGGGTCAGCACAGAGCAAAGGAACTAAAGAAAAGGCAGCAAGGGGGCTGTTTGGGGAGCACTCTGACTGCCAGCGACTGGCTGCTACATACTAGGGTCTGCAAGCCACTTTCAATCATGAGGCCGTGTGCCACGTCTAGGGGCTACTTCCCTGCCCCCCTGCATTCACCCAAGGACCTCAGTCACCAGCCTTGAACAGGGACCCTGGAAATGCACCGTGGACGTCTGCTTCCAGTCTGAGCAGCAGAGTATCACAGAGCCCAAGGGGATGAGTGAGCTGCAGCATGTTTTCTCAGGAAGATGAACCAGGTGACCTGCTTTAGAGAGTCTTTCAGTGCTGACCATGGAATATTGGAGGAAGGCTGGCAAAGGCAGTGGTTTCCATTCTGTTCTAATTGGTGCTCAGTTATTCTTTGTGGCAACATCTGGATGGTGGACCAGCTGTCTCTTGCAGGAGCTCTTATTTCAGGTCAATAAACCCACATCATGACCGCATGGGGGCGCTTCTAGCTAGTTCACTCCTGCAGTTCACAGACTTCAGTGTATGAGTTTACTGCACTGTTTTATTCCACTTGAAATTCTTATTCTGAATGTCAGGGGACCTCTCACTCCACTCAACCTCTTCATACACTCAAAAACAATAGTTAAAAGCAAAAAGCTGAAGTCAATTCTGCATTATCCCTGGCAGGTTTTCTCCTCCAAAGCAAGGGAATAATAATAGCCAATAATAATATAGTCGTAGTTGCAATCCACTTACTTAGATAAAATATTAGCCTAAGAGACATGAGGTTATCACCAACTTCGGGAAAATTAAAAAGATACAGGTTAGGGACGGGGAAGCTCACCAGCCTCCCCAGCTGTCCCCACCAGCACCCTGGGGCTTAATGCACAGATACAAAGACCCCACCAGCACCCTGGGGCTTAATGCACAGATACAAAGACCCCACCAGCACCCTGGAGTTTAATGCACAGATACAAAGACTGAAGAGACACCCTCTGGTGTACGTACTGCATGTGTTTTCAAAGAGGTTGGGCAGGATCTCTTCAATTTGCTGTTTTGTAGTGCAGAACAAGAGAAAAACAGACAAATGAATTCTAAAGGCCCTTCCAGTAGTAAATGTCAATGCTCCTCCACGCTGCTGCTGTCACCACACACTGAGGAAAAGGGGGAGATACAGGCATGTGAAGGCGTAGGGTTGTGGGACTCTGGGGCCTGGGGGACGACCTCTCTGGACTGAGTTTGTGGAGGAATAAGTTGCTGGTCTTACCAGCTCTCTAGAAATAAGTAGAAACTTCCAGTATGTTGCAGGAGTTCTGGGTGTGACCATGAAGGTGAAAGGTGTTTATGAGACACCTATAATAAGTAGGGGGTGTGTAGCTCAGGGGTAGAGCATTTGACTGCAGATCAAGAGGTCCCTGGCTCAAATCTAGGTACCCCCTGCCATATTGGATTTTCTATTCATGGAAGCTGTTACTCATTCCATTTTCCTTCATCCATCAATTAGGATCCTACCTGAAACTGGAAGCTACAGGTCAGCCTTTGTACAACAGCAATCTGGGTGGAGCCTCTTCCCATGTCTTCCTGCACTAATACTCTAGGTATCTATCCTCCTCATGACATCAGGACTTTTTTCTTCTGTATGTTTCTCATTTCTCCAACTCTATGGGATCCTCAAAGAGAAGGCAAGGCCCCTGATGCAGACCGCTGGGCTTTTCTAGGGAAGACCAGAGAGCTGTAGATACAGATGACTTCCCAGGAACAGGCAATAAATGGTAACCCTAGGGACTTCCCTGGTGGCACAGTGGTTAAGAGTCCGCCTGCCAATGCAGGGGACATGGGTTCGAGCCCTGCTCCGGGAAGATCCAACATGCCGCGGAGCAACTAAGCCCATGCGCCACAACTACTGAGCCTGCGCTCTAGAGCCCGCAAGCCACAACTACTGAGCCCGCATGCCACAACTACTGAAGCCCGTGCGCCTAGAGCCCGTGCTCTGCAACAAGAGAAGCCACCACAATGAGAAGCCCGCGCACAGCAACGAAGAGCAACCCCTGCTCGCAGCAACAAAGACCCAACGCAGCCAAAAATAAATAAAATTTTAAAAAATGGTCACCCTAAATTATCACCCTCACCCCTCCTTCCCACCAAAACAGGTTGGCTCAGTGGAGTGGGGAGGGTAGTCAGACCTATGGAAACAAACGGCTGGGAGCCCAGGTAGGGTAAGTGGGTAGTTTTGGAGACCTTTGTCCAGCTCTTGGGCTAAACCAAGGCAATGGGAAATGGGTTGGGGGTTCATCAGGCAGCTTCTCTCCTTCTTTCCTTATTGATGACCCCACCCAGGAACTGAGGACTGGAAAGCTGCAGGCCTGAGGGAAGATGTCTTACTAGAAGCCCGGTCTGGCAGCTTCCAAAAAGTCAGTCCTGGAGGAGATCTGTAACTTAATTTTGCAGAGTTGAGTGTTACCACACAAATGAAAGATGTTAATTAGACTATACTAGTGTTCCTGGGGGTAGAGCTCCGGGGTAGAGCATTTTTTGGGGGGGGAGGTAGAGCATTTGACTGCACATTAACAGGTCCCTGGTTCTGGTTCTGGCACAAAAACAGATATATAGATCAGTGGAAGAGGATAGAGAGCCCAGAGATAAACCCACGCACTTGTCAATCTGTGACAATGGAGGCAAGAATAGACAACGGAGAAAAGATAGTCTTTTCAATAAGCGGTGCTGGGAAAATTGGACAGCTACATGTCCAAGGATGAAATTAGAACATTCTCTAACACCACATACAAAAATAAACTCAAAATGGATTAAAGATCCAAATGTAAGACTGGATACTATAAAACTCCCAGAGGAAAACAGAGGCAGAACACTCTTTGACATAAAGCACAGCAATATTTTTTTGGATCTGTCTCCTAGAGTAATGGAAATAAAAACAAAAATAAACACATGGGACCTAATTAAACTTAAAAGCTTTCGCACAGCAAAGGAAGCCATAAACAAAACGAAAAGACCACCTATGGCCTGAGAGAAAATATTTGCAAACGATGCTACTGACAAGGGATTAATTTCCAAAATATACAAACAGCTCATACAGCTTAGTATAAAAAACAAACAAACAACCCAATCAAAAAATGGGCAGAAGACCTAAATAGATATTTCTCCAAAGAAGACGTACAGATGGCCAAAAGGCACAGGAAAAGATACTCAATAGCTTCAAGTATTAGAGAAATGCAAATCAAAACTACAATGAGGTATTACCTCACACCAGTCAAAATGGCCATCATTAAAAAGTCTACAAATAATAAATGCTGGAGAGGATGTGGAGAAAAAGGAACCCTCCTACACTGTTGGTAGGAATGTAAATTGGTGCAGCCACTATCGAGAACAGTATGGCGGGTCCTCAAAAAACTAAAAATAGAACGACCATGTGATCCTGCAATCTCACTCCTGAGCATATATCTAGAGAAATCTCTAATTCAGAAAGATACATGCACCCCTATGTTCATAGCAGCACTATTTACAATAGCTGAGACATGGTAACAACCTAAATGTCCATCAACAGATGAATGGATAAAGAAGATGTGATATATATACATATGTATATATATATATACACACACACACCATGGAAT
The DNA here is from genome assembly GCA_004363435.1 of Platanista minor. Taxonomy (NCBI): domain Eukaryota; kingdom Metazoa; phylum Chordata; class Mammalia; order Artiodactyla; family Platanistidae; genus Platanista; species Platanista minor. The sequence goes on from RJWK010000775.1 coordinate 11,309, forward strand.
ATTACTCAGCCATAAAAAGAATGAAATATTGCCATTTGCAGCAACATGAGTGGACCCAGAGATTATCATACTAAGTGAATTAAGCCAGTCAGAGAAAGACAAATATCACATGATATCACTTATATGTCGAATCTTAAAAAGATGATACAAATGAACTTATTTACAAAACAGAAACAGACTCACAGACATAGAAAACAAACTAACAATTACCAAAGGGGAAGGGATAAATTAGGAGTTTGGGATTAACATATACACACTACTGTATATAAAATACATAGGGGCTTCCCTGGTGGCACAGTGGTTAAGAATCCGCCTGCCAACGCAGGGGACAGAGGCTCGAGTCCTGGTCTAGGAAGATCCCACATGCCGTGGAGCAACTAAGCCCGTGTGCCACAACTACTGAGCCTGTGCTCTAGAGCCTGCGAGCCACAGCTACTGAAGCCTGTGCGCCTACAGCTCCGCAACAAGAGAATCCACCGCAGTGAGAAGCCTGGGCACTGCAACGAAGACTAGCCCCTGCTCGCCGCAACTGGAGAAAGCCCCCACGCAGCAACGAAGACCCAACACAGCCAAAAATAGATAAATAAATTTATTAAAAAATAATATAAAATACGTAAACACCAAGGACCTATTGCATAGCACAGAAAACTATACTCAGTACCTTGTAATAACCTATAATGGAAACGAATCTGTAAAAGAATATATGTGTGTGTGTGTATGTATATATACACACATATATATAAAACTGAATCATGCTGTACGCTTGAAAGTAACATAACATGGTAAATTAACTATACTTCAGTAAAAATAGAGGATTTGAACCTGGTTCAAATCCAGGTGCTCCCTAGTTTATGTGCAATTTTGGTAGCTAAACTTAGCTACATGCATGTTACATGGGCCCCCAATGAAGATTTAGGAGATCCCCATTCGTTGGGGTTTGTAGGAACAACCCTAGAACCTCCCTCTTAGCTTGGCATAGTAGGAGGCCATGTGATGTCCCTGGATGCTATCGGGCTCATCCCCTTGACCCCATTGCAATCAGTAAAGGTCCAGAAGGCATTAGTCCAGTGCACTCCTAGTAGGTTTTAGAAACTACTCAATGGTACATATAACTGAATCACTTTGCCATACAGCTGAAACCAACACAACATTGTAAATCAACTATAGTCCAATATAAAATAAAAAATTTTTTTTAATGTCAAGAAACCACAACAACAACAGTTAAATGAATAAAATTATGTGTAAGTAGTGGGCATGGAGATGTCAACCACAGTTTCTTAGTCTGTGGACTAGGTCTAAGCTACTACGCGTCCTGTCACCCAGCAGATGAATAAACAGCTGGTACCTCTGCAGTGCTGGAGCCACACCCCCAGCTTTGCGGTCTTGAATCAGGGGGGTTGGCCCACAGGCAGCAGGCAGGACTCTCTTCCCCTTGTCCCCCGGCCAAGCGGGTCCATGGGGAGCCCTCTCTCCGTAGCCCTGAAGCCTCCTCTCCCCCGTCTCTCTCTCTGTGGCCGAGAACAAAACCCAGAGAGCGATCAGTCCCTCTGTTAAGTTCCTCAAATGCTTACTCTGCCGAGCAAGAGGCCAGGCCTTGAGAGGACCCAGGGATGAGTGAAATCTAGACACGACGGTTCATCCTTCACTCTTTCTCGCAGGGAAGAGTGATTTGCAACATGAACATATGTTAGATGTGATAGAAAGGAGCTTAGAGCGCAGCTGGGCTGCTCTGAGGGCTGACTTCGTGACACCTTTGCAGAGACGGGGGTGTCAGCTGGGTCTGGAAGATGCATGTCCAGGCAGTGTGGGGAAAGGGCATGCCAGACAGACAGTGTAAAGAAACAAAGATGCAATGTTTTGGGAGTGCTTTCTGGGTGGAAAAGGTATATGTGTGCACGTCTGTGTGTATGTGTGTGTGGCTGTGGGTGTGACCATGCATGGTGGTGTGTGTATGTGTGCATCTGGGGTAGGTTGTAAATGCATGTGTACCGTGACTTTGCAGGGGGAGAGAGTGTGACTGTGACTTACTGTTGGAGGCGCATTATTAGACTGAAGAAAATCTGTGTGTAAAATGTGTTTCAGGGTTCGGACATTGTTCTGTGGGCAACAGGGAGGGCTATGGCTGCAAAGAAGCGAATTCATTTCCTTTATTTCAGGAGGTCACTTAGGAGACATCGCAGAGAGTGGCTGGGAGTTTGCCAAAAGACAGTTCCTTAACTGATATTCTTTTTTGAGCACCTACTATGTGTTAGTACCATGCTGGGCAATTTATCTGAAGTTGCCATATTTATATGTCACGAGAAACTTATCCCTATTTGAGACAAAGAAATGGAAGCTTACAGAGTTAAAGAACTTGCCCAGTGACACATACAGAGTAAGGAAACAAATACAGAGGAGAAAAGGAATTCCAGAGAAATTTTCAGGATATAATATGTGGGACATGGTGATTTATATAAGATATGCAGGATGAAGAATAGTGTGTGGAGGCAGAGGTGGAAAATGGAAATTACTGTTATCCAGAGAGAAGTACAGCAGTAGCTACAGGGGAAGGTGGGAAACCTAATTTAACTTAGGCTAGAGACTTGAGTATACTTTTGGCTGTGGAGGGAACAGGACGGAGAAAATTGAATCAATTCAGTCCTGAGGACAAGAGTACAGATGGAGCCATTTACTTTGGAAGGGGGAGGGGAGGGGAATGTTTTTCTGTGAGTTGGAAGGGAAAAGACTAAGGACAGCTGAGGAAAGATGTCTCTGAGATATGAAGGGAAATCAAGGAGCTGAGGTTTGGCTGAATCTATTCTGTCTGTTAAGCAGAGTAACCTCTTGTGCTGGAGCGAGAGCACAGACGCGGCGGGGCGGAGGTAAGAAAACATGTCATTGGTGAGCCTGCAATCCAAACAAAGGCCGTCGGAGGGTCTGCGGTGGGGAGGGGTGAGCTGATTCTGCACCCCTCTGAGGGCCAACTTTCGTGGGCACTGAGAACGTCGCTGTACCCAGATACATCTGTCCCCACCCAGGTCAGCACAGGGCAAGTGCCAATGATTTTATTCTCTAGCTCTCTATTTTTATTCTATGCAAATTCCAACCTAAGGAGTTTAGGTTACTGTCAACAGCAGACAAGGTTACTGGTTCCCTCGTGTACATCCCAGTCCCAGTTTCTGTCAGCCACACACTAACCACCTTTTGGGTGATCCCCTCGGCAGAGAGGTCCATTAGCTCAATGGACACTTGTGGATTTTTCACCAGTTGCATTCCAGGGTTCAGAGATCTCATCTCTAACCTCTGAGGGTCTTTTCCTATAGTCTACAAAAGAAGACAAAGGAGAGAAAAAGAAACTAGGACTTGCAGGACAAAAGAGATAGAAAATTTAAACCAAAATATTATCAGTATAAACATTAAATATAAATGTATGAAATACCACAGTAAAAAGACAAAGAATGCCACTGAATTAAAGAAACAACTATATGTTATTCACAGGAGGTAAATAAAAAACATAAGGATATAGACATATGGATAAACCTACGGATTGGCGGTTGCCAAAGGTGGGGGGGAGGTGAGGGGTGGGAGAAAATGGGTGAAATGGGTCAAAAGGTTAAAAATTTTTTTAATGAAAAAAAATCCATTTTGGGGACTTCCCTGATGGTCCAGTGGCTAAGACTCCACACTCCCAAAGCAGGGGGCCTGGGTCCAATCCCTGGTCAGGGAGCTAGATCCCATATGCCGCAACTAAGAGTTCACGTGCTGCAACTAAAGATCCCACGTGCCACAATAAAGATCCTGCACACAGCAACAAAGATCCCACACACAGCAACTAAAAACCTGGCGCAGCCAAGTAAATAAATAAATATATATATATATATATATATATATTTTTTTTCTTTTAAATCTGTTTTTAAAAAGAGAGAGTGGAAAGAACTAGCTTCCTGCAACAGAACCCAAGAGTACACTAGCTATTCCAGTATCAAGAGAGATGGTTGCATTAATACTACTCTGGTGATTTTAATCAGATTCCAAGTAAGGATACATCTGGCGTTCAAACAAGGAAGGATCTAAGGCCAGAGCTCAGTAAAGCAGTGAAAGTCAGGGACCTGACCAGATTGAGAAGGTGAGAATTATCCAGAACTGTAGTAATAATGGCTAGTCATATTCGAGTGCTTACTACACGTCAGAGACTCTCCTAAGGATATTATCTTATTTAATCCTCATATCAATTGATATTTTCCCCAATTTACGGATAAGAAACTGAGGCTCAGAGAGTTTTTGGAATTTCCTTTTTTTTTTTTTTTTTTTTGTGGTACGCGGGCCTCTCACCGTTGCGGCCTCTCTCCCGTTGCAGAGCACAGGCTCCGGACGTGCAGGCTCAGCAGCCATGGCTCACGGGCCCAGCCACTCCACGGCATGTGGGATCTTCCTGGACCGGGGCACGAACCCATGTCCCCTGCATCGGCAGGCAGACTCTCAATCACTGCGCCACAGGGGAAGCCCCTGGAATTCCTTTAAGTCACACACTCTGGCTTCTCTGCCTGAGGCTAAGGGGTCACGGGGTGTTGCAATTTCTCTTTCCTGAATATCAGTAGAATTCAATGTAGAGTTTCTAATACATATAGAATAATATATATTAATAATAATATTATATTATTGTTATTATATATAATACTATATATATGCATATATATACGCAGGGGATCTTGGGCAAGAAGTTTAGCTTCTCTGGGCCTCAGTCTCCTCATCTGTGAAATGGAGATAATGTGATCCTGGTCCCCAAGGTTTGATGTATAATAAGCTGATATATGTGGAGGCTTCTCGGCTGTATACTGTTGACAAGAGAAATCCAGATGACTTTAGCATCAGGGTAGGAATCAGTGTAGAAATCAGTGTTTCCCCAGCTTCTTGGCCAGGAGAGGAGGGGAAGTGGCTTCTGGGCGGCTAAGGCCCCAAGGGGGAAGCTGGGGGGTAAGAGGGAGAGATTCCAGTAGGCGGCAGAGAGAGTTTGCAGGAGAGAAAGCTTACCAGCTCCCGTGACAACAGCAGAAGCAGGGCCTTGGCGTGGCTGTGGAGATGAAAGTTGCCAATCAAAGTAAGCTCATCGTCCAGGTGGGATCGGGCTTTGTCCACAGATCAGAGAGCCTCTGGGTAGAATGTGGTTCTTCTCCATCAGCATCTTTTGGTCCTTGAATTATGTTACCTTAGGTCCATTAATGATTTGGGGGATTCCTAAGTCTACTCAGCCACCTAATTCTGACTGATTCTAGGAGTGGGTCATTCTCCCTGATTCTCCGTCTATATTAACTGAAGACGTGGCAGTTGGGAGGGTCATTTGTGTCCTAGACTATGGTTTAGTAGAAAGCACTCTGAACCGAATGTTAGCCTTTGAGGGTCAGGCCTTCATTAGGTGGGTTTGGACAGACACCTCAATCACCTTGAGTTTCTGGTTTTTAGGTGCCCACCATGATGGGCACAGGCATCTGACTCTGAAGGCCATTCTATAGCCAATGTCAATGCTTCTCCAGGCTGCTACCCACACACTGGGGCTGTGGGCTGGGGCGGGAGTGGGTGGGAGGGGGGACATAGGCTGTTGAGTTTTTGAGGAGAGAGCCTGTTGCTTTTTCTGTGGCAGGTTGATGAGTTTTCACTGCAGTAGGCCTGGCAGTTCCCAAGAGAGGGCCATCCTGAAGTGGCAGCTCATAGGTTTACAGGGAGTCTGGGTGTGGCTAGACAGATGAAAGGTATTAATTAAGTTACACCATAGCAGAAGGGGGTGTAGCTCAGGGGTAGAGTATTTGACTGCAGATCAAGAGGTCCCCGGTTCAAATCTGGGTGCCCCCTGCTTATTCTTAACTTTTACCTTTGGTGCTGCATTTCAACTTCTTCTTCCCCATTAGACATCAACATAAAGACTTTTTTTCTCGAACCAGCAAATGGTGAAGCTTTACTATGGTAGTTGGCAGTCCTTAACTCTAAATATAAATTAGAATCACGTGAAAAGTCTATAAACATGCCATTTCCCAGGCCTCACCCCAGACCAATTAAATCAGTGTATGTGAGGTGGAGCCCAGGTATCGTAAACAACCCCCAGCGCTCCTAGTCTGCAGCTAAGTTGAAACCAGCTTTAGTAGAGCTTCCAGAAGCCTTCTCAGACCCAGGTTACCTCATGCCAGCTCTGTCTGCCCAGCATCTTATATTCTGGCTCTCCTCGTCCGCATCCTTATGTGGACATGATTTATAACTTGACCTTAATGGCGTCTTCCAGGAAAATTTGCTGTTTCAGCGTTTCATAGTTTCCTTAATTTTTCCCTTTCTCAATCCAGTCATTCTCCATGGGACAGGGTGGAATTCATCTTCTATTTGCAAGCCAAACCACCAGGATCTGTGCCTCTCAGGGAATGAGCCCTCATGGGGCTGAGAGAGTTTGCGGAGGATGAAATATCCACACGCGAAAGCGTAAGTTTAGGTTGCGTAATTATTAAAGACAATTTTACGTCTCATTCAAGCTTTAAAAGTAACCTTCTGCAGAAGGGACCAGTGAATTATATCCGCTATCTCAAAACTAAAGAACGCCACGGCTTTCTGTGGTTTGGAGAACAAACAGCTGAGCATTTTGGTAGATGATCTAAGAATTCATTGTGGGTTCAGAGCTCTAGCATGTAATTCAGAAGTACAGTTCGTGAATTTTATTATCCCCGGCACCAACCATCTTCTATGACCTTTCTCACAACTACCTAAAATATATTTCATGATGTTCCAGGTTTATATAAACACAGCAGTCTATACTTCAGATGGGCTAAAAACAGCTTCTCTGTAATAAAACTATTTGACAGCAAGAAAGTCTTAATCTCTTTCCATTGAATGGCAGGAAAACACAATACAGACAACGAGCAATGTAAGACAGAACACGGTCAAGTCCAGTCTTCCTTGAGACTTTGTCTAACTTGATAAGCGGGCGAATAGCTCTTTGTCTAACTCCCCATGTTGTAAATATTCCGTCTGCTCTGAGTTCTCTTATCAGCACAGGACATAAGTGCCTGTAAAAACAAACCTCCTTTTAGCTTCAGGGCTATGCTTCAGTTTCCCTTGCATTAAAGCTCATTCATTTTGTTAACAAGAGACTTGAATTTTTAAACTTGTGCTTTTTTCCACGGGGAGGTGGCGTTTGCTATTCCAGGTTCATAAACACTTGGACCTTTGGCTTAGGACCCGGTTGCTGGTCCCTTTCCTGTCCCTGACCTCCCTGGACACCTCCTGAAGTTGAGGATCATCTCGCTGATGGCAGCATCCATCTTGCCCCCGCTCTGCTCCTTCCAGTACAACCCAATCCTACGAGCCCCATAGCCAGTCTGTGGAACCCCGTTCAAAGTGGGCAGTTCCTTCCTCCTCAACCTTTCCCCCTTCAGTCTCTCCCTTCAACCTCCCACTCGGGGAGGCTGCCAGAATTCTCCCCCTTCCCATCCCTTCCCCCCCACATTGCCCCTTCTGGGTCCCAGCTCCTCGACTATCCCTCGATCCTTCTTATCCTCACTGATGTGTGCACCCAGACTGGGCACCCCGCAGACTTCATGGAAGATTTCAGAAGCAGGCTAACCATCATATTTTCCTTGCTTCCCCTCTGCTTTCATCCTCGGTCGTGTCAAAATCGCATTAATGACGCTTCCAGATCTCCATCTTCTTGGCTCGCATAATGCTGACAAATTCCCCGCCCCTGCAGCTATCAGGAGGCACGGTGAAACACAGGCTGAATGTTTCTCCCAGTGTCTGTTCCCTCTTCCTTCTTGGCGGTTAGCTGGGCACATGGCTTCACAGAAGAAAAATTACATTTCCCAGCCTCCTTGGAGTTAAGCGAGGCAAAGGGCATAGGTTTGGTCAAGGCAATGTAGACAAAAGTGATGGGTGCTCTGAGAGAGAGAAGCTTGTCTTTCCTCTTCCCCTTCCCACCGGCTAGGAGATAGAGGTGATGCTAAAGTGGGAGGTGCCACATTGGACCATGAAGAGACGCCTGGAATGAAAGCTGTGTAGGCTGGAAAGAAGGAATTGGGTCCTTAACCCTATGGAACACCATGCCAAACCTGGATCACCTGAGTGTGGGTGTTTACAGGAGAGAGAAAGAAACTTCTGGTTTGTTAGCTTGTGTTTTGCTGTAGTCCTCTGTCATTTTGGGTGCCCTGCGCTCACGGCCAAATCTATCCCTAACCCACATGTGAACCTGATCATCGCTCAGAACCATTTCCGAATGTTAGCTGCAAAAAAAGAAGGAAATCTTGCCGTTGTCGACAACGTGGATGGACATTGAGGGTATCATGCTGAGTGAAATAAGTCAGACAGAGAAAGACAAATATCACATGATGGCACTTATATGTGGAACACAGAAACAAAACAAGCTCATAAATACAGAGAACGGGGTGGTGGTTGCCAGAGGCTGGGGGTTGGGGGAGGGGGTGGATGAAATGGGTGAAGGGAGTCAAAAAGGTACAAATTTCCAGTTATAAATAAATGTCATGGGGACGCAAGGTAAAGCATGGTGACTATAGTTAATAAATCTCTACTGCATATTTGAAAGTCACTAAGACAGTAGATCTTAAAAGTTCTCCTCACAGGAGAAAAAAATGTGTAACTCCGTATCGTGACAAATGTTAACTAGACTTCACAATGTATACAAACATCAAATCATCACGTGGTACACCTCAAACTAATATAATGTTCTATGTCAATTATACCACAAGTTTTTTAAAAAAGGAAATATTCCCTTTCAAGATCTTTGATCTGAAAAGTCCTTTCTGATACCTCTTCCAGTTTTTACTTCTTCCTGTCCTTGCTGTTACTGAGACTGTGCACTGTTCTCCTTTTGACCTCAATCTCTTTCATCTCTTTGTGTTTCTGTGATTCCAGAGCTACCTTCTGGCTCAGCTGTCCGCCCACCATTATGGACCCCACTATTGGCCTCGCAGGCACGGTTCCTTGCCCCCCACCCCCGCCCCGAGATCTTTGCCTCTGGTCTGTCTACCTTCCTCACAAACTCTGCTATTGCTGTGGAAACTCTTGTTTTTTTTTGTTTTTTGTTTTTTTTTGCGGTACTCGGGCCTCTCACGGCCGTGACCTCTCCTGTTGCGGAGCACAGGCTCCGGGCGCGCAGGCTCAGCGGCCATGGCTCACGGGCCCAGCCACTCCGCGGCATGTGGGATCCTCCCGGACCGGGGCACGAACCCGTGTCCCCCGCATCGGCAGGCGGACTCTCAACCACTGCGCCACCAGGGAAGCCCTGTGGAAACTCTTATCCATCACTGTGGCCCTTCCAGCGCTGCCTCTACATGTGCCCTGTGTGTGTCTAATTCTCCCAACCCCTTTTCTAGATAGTTCTAGATATTCTATGTCTAGATAGTATCTAGATAGTTCTAGATGGTTCTTGGCATGTTCTACACTGCCGAGTTGGGACACCAGGCGCCAGTCTTCACTGCGTGCCTAGCTCCTAGGAGGCAAGTTGTCCTTTGTAGAGTTTGCCACTACGAAAGATGTTTGCTGGTCCCCTCTCCTCCCTTGCGGAAGGCAGTATTCCAGCGTCCGGAGCTGAGGCAGGGGGAACAGCAAATCTGCTCGATAGTGAGCCATCCTCTCACTTCCCTGGCCTCTGTGTCTTTGTCACCACCTCTGGTTTTGTGAGAGCCACCCCTGGTGTGGCCATGTCTGGGGTCCCCACTAGCAGCCCTCAATACTCAAGTGCCTTTCAGCCAGAACCTAAGTCAACTACTGCCCCCTCGACCCTTTAGTCTCTCTACAAAGAGCCCACTAGGCTGAGTGGTTTATGCAGTTTTCCTTGCTGGAAGGTTAGGGCAGTTTCATAAGGGAATTATAATGCAGGAGGCGAAAGGGTGGGTCCAAATGCTGGGCCAGGGTGGCCATCGGCGCTCCAGTTGCTACCTTGTGATATTCCCTCCAACAAGAGCTGCAGGCCGGCTGGCTGCTTCCATCGGTGGACTCAGTAAGGGAAGCCATCTGCCAAGGACAGGCACTGGCGCTTTTAGGGCCAGTACAGTCCAAGCCCAGATGGAGGCGACGGGCACCCGCTGGCGCGTGCAGTCAGTATCTATTTCAGGCACAGCGGCCTTAGCTCCCTCCTTCTCCGCGTGGGAAGAAGCTGCATTCGCCTCTTTCTTGCCTTCAGGAGGCTCCCTAATAGCCCCCCTCCTCCCCAGTCCAGCCGTCTCCCTCTGACCGGGAGGAGGCCTTGTCAGTTGCGTATATGATCTCATTGCTGAGCTGGGGCCTGTCCCTTCCTTGAATACCTTGCTCCAGGTATGAATATAAAAAGCTTTCTCTGCCTTGAAAAGCGCTGCCATCCTCATATTGATCTATGGCGAGACTCAGCTGACCTGGGAAGTGAGCATTATTGTCAGACACCTACGCAGTTTGTCTGCTCCTTGGGTGTCCCTCAGTCGACCTGGGTGCCGGTTCCTTTAAGACTGACAGGCCTCTGGGGAGGCTGCGGGAGGGCGGCGCGGAGGCGGCAGGCGTGGCCGAGGGGTGTAGGTCTCTGGCAGGGGATCGACCTGGCCCGCCGCAGGGGTGCCCTTTGACCTCAGTCCGACATCACAGGACACCCTGCCTTTCTAGCTGGGTGGATGCTGGAAAACCGGAGTGCGAAACAAGAGTGACGTCACTACAGAAGGAAAAAGGCCTGAAATGAATGTGGCAGAGGTGACGGACTAGGGAGAGAGCAGGAGGGGTTTGGATTGGGAAGTGACTGGGGTCTGAGGGAGAGGGAAGGCTGGGGTGGCCGCCACTGGAAGGCAGCAAAGACTTCCTGGACAATATCTGCAGTGCTTTCTCTCATGTATTCTCTTCCCACTCAGGACCTGGAAGGCTGGAACCGTGTAGACATTTGAGTTATTATTGGACGTGCAAAAATTGGAAAATAAAAGAACCCCCTCCCTACTCTCTGGGAGTTGCCATTATTAACTATCTGATCTATTTCCTTCCATAGGTGTATATGTATACGTATGGGCATGTAGACACCGATGTTTATACCCAAGTTCCTTTGTATACGTGTATAATCTTTTTATTACATAATAATACATATACACAGTATCTTTGTAAAAGCCCAGATGAGCTCATATCATACATGTATATGTCATACAATTTGCTTTTTTCACTTAATGGTATTGTTTGAGCATCTTTCCATGACAGAACTCTGGACCAATTTTATCTTTTACTGCTGCATCATATTCCTATGACTGTACCACAGTGTATGTAACCAGTTCCCTGTCGATGGATATTTAGGTGGTTTCCAGTTTAGCGCTAATCCAGAAAAAGGCTGCAGGGAGTCTCCACACTCACTGTGCATTCATGAATATTTCTGAAGGATACCTAGAAGTTCCTAGAAGTGGAACTCCCTAGACTATCATTTTTCCTACGTAAGTTTGTTTTTGTTTTTACAAAGGCAACATGCTCAATATAGAAAAGTTGAAAGGGAAGTAAAAACACATAAAAAGCTGAAATCATCTATAACTCCTTACAGACTGTTCTGTAACTGCCTTTTCACTTGACAAATTCTCATGAACATTATTCTGTGTCATTAAATACCTCTTGGACATGGGCTCTGAACCTTCTTTCAGGCAGGAGAAGGCACTGTCACCTAGTCACATTTATGTCACCATCCCAGTGTGCCTGACACACAGTAGATGCTCAATGACTCATTACCAAAGAGGATTATCTGGATGATTTGAAAGGTCTCCCCACCTTTAAAGGTCAACCAGGCTACAAGGGGGTCCTCAGCCAGATGCACATAGAAGTGATGAGGGGAGAGGGGCTGGTCCCTGGAAGGAGGGAGGCCAGGGTTCAGAGAAGCAGAGCCAACCAGGACATCCCAACCAGCAAGACTGAGTCTGGGTGTGTCAACACAGGTAAAAGGCGTTAATTATACCACTCTGCCAGGTCAGGGGGTGTAGCTCAGGGGTAGAGCATTTGACTGCAGATCAAGAGGTCCCTGGTTCAAATCCAGGTGCCCCCTGCTTTGTCTCACTTTTAATCCCAGAGTGGGTCTGGCATTACCTGTTTCCCCCTGCCTAGGCCAGGACACCTGGAAAAGAAAGAAAAAGCTTATAAAACTCTTTGACTCACAACTCCTCAGAAAGTGCAGACCCAATCTGAAATTTAAAGATACGCCTTCAGGTGACTTACAGGAAAATTAAAGTTTACAAGGCACAGATCCCTGCCTCCTCCAGCCCCTCTGGGTTTTCCTCAGCTCCAGCCAGAGATTTCGCCTTTCACAGATCCATACCTTCTGCACGGAGGGGGCTAGTGTGTCTGCATTGCACCCCCACAGGTTATAACCTGAAGTAGATGAACCTAGAGGAGCCCTTGTACTCCTTCAGTGGGGCAGCTGCTTAGCTTCCTGAGCCCCTCATGCTGGGCTGCAGGTCAGAGGCCCTGGACTTAGGCTCCGTGTCCCCAGGTCCTAAAGCTCCCACTGGGTCTACTCCAGACTCACAGACCCAGATCAGGGTCTGGGGAAGAACAGGATTCTGCTTGGCTCTGTGGGACTAATCCCAAGGAGTGAGGGGGTCGGGGAAGGGCTGGCCTGACCCTCCCTGCCTCTTTGCTCTTTTTCCTCCATGCAGAATCATTGGCTCCGGCCAGGGAAGGGAAGCTGGAATTATATTCCAAAATCAGTGAAAACATAAAAATAAGAAACAGGTAAGATGCATCTGTCCTTAAAAGCTCATCTCATTGTTCCTGCCTAATGAAGACCTCTGACCTCTGTAATTATATTCAGAACTCCTTCAGACACTGAGCAGCACCTCTGTCTAATGAGTCCACGAGACCTGCTCTACTGCACACAGAAGGCATCCCTGCTCACCGTCCCTTCTGCACAATCCTCTGCCCATGCCCAGCCATTCAGGGCCAAGGACATCAGTGTAAAAGCCATGGCTGTATCAGTGGAGGGTCTCTGAACTAAACTAAGGCCACAGTCCCCCAACTGGGCTGCCCATCACACACAGGCATGTGAGGTGGTGAGAACAGGATGAGCTTTCATGGAAATGAAGTTCAAGCCTCCAGATTGGACCTCCTAATTAGAAGGGTTGGGAATGAGACCAAAGAGCTCTATTTTTTTTTTTTTTTTGCGGTACGCGGCCCTCTCACTGTCGCGGCCTCTCCCGTTGCGGAGCACAGGCTCTGGACGCGCAGGCTCAGTGGCCATGGCTCATGGGCCCAGCCGCTCTGCGGCACGTGGGATCTTCCGAGACCGGGACACGAACCCGTGTCCCCTGCATCGGCAGGCGGACTCTCAACCGCTGCGCCACCAGGGGAGCCCCAAAGGACTCTATTTTTAACAAACTCCTGAGAAGATCCCAAAGGAAAGTGCAAATTAGGAACCACCAATTTAGTTTTGGGCCCCGTATTATAGGGTTGAAAAGAGGCCATAATTAAGAGACACGTCCAAGCACACACACCTGATTAATAATCGGGTTGGGGCCAGATCCACAGGGCTAGTCTCAGGTTCTTCCTGTTCCCCCAACCCTGGGGCAAGGCATGACCTGGCTGGCTGCCTTCATCTGCTTCCCACTCCCACGGCCGAGCCCTGACTGGGTGGAGTGAGATAGGCCTTCCCAAGAGACGACCTGAAAGGTTTCTACCCGATGTCTGGTACTAAATGAGATAAGTTTGCAGGGGCCTGAAAATCTGAACCACACACCTGTTCACCTGCAGTCAGATGCTCCTCCCCTGCTCCAGGAGCCCACTTCAAACCCTTTCCTAAGTGACACCATCTCATGGTTGTGGCCTCTCCAGGGAGGGGTCCTCCAGGACCCCAGTCATTTCCGTTTCTCCCTGGTTGGCCCCATGGCCTGGCTGACCCACCCTTTCCTGACCATAAGCTCCTTTTTCCTACTGGGCCCTCATTTGAGTGCCCAGAAGCTTCTTCTGCTAAAACAGAGGAAGGACATTCCAGTGCTGGGCTGACAAGAAATAATTCAAAAGTCCACCTGAAGCCATGAGAAAGGGACTGACCAGCACAGTGGGGCTGGGTGACGGAACCTATCTGGGTTTGTGACAAAGGAAGGGCTGTGACCAAGGGGTCCTGAGCCCACCTCTTCTCTCTTCTGTCCTCCTAGAGATTTCAGTGTGGGGGACAGCAGCTGTTTCAGGGGATAAAAGGAGGCTCATTAGGGGGCACCGGGATTTGAACCAGGGACCTCCTGATCTGCAGTCAAATGCTCTCCCCCGGAGCTGTAGCCCATCCCTGGGGGGAGTGTGGTCTAGTACTGTTCACCAGTGTGTGCCACCCCCCCCCCCAACCAGCAAAAGCACACTGGCATTCCTATTCACCCCTAGTCTGCCCCTGGGCACCTGGCAGACAAGTCTCACTGCAAACTGACCCTTTTCTGGCCATGACCTCATGCTCCCCTGTGCCTTGTGGGAACCCAGAAGCCTCCTCTGAGGTTTCCCTCCCTCAGCGTCCACCTGGGGCCACCTCAACGTCCCCTCTAGAAACACGGGAGGGACTTTGGGTCCCTCTACCAGGTCATCCTCTGTGGTCTTTTCCCTTCAAGCCCATGACCTTGGCAGAGTCTCCAGAGACTTGGTGGACACCAGGGCAGGTATTTGGCCACAGAGGCTGCAGCCTCCACGCGAGGCCCAAATGCAGCCCAGGTTCCCGCAGGTGGCCCCAGACCAGCAGGTGGGCACAGCTGCAGCGGTGCCAAGCCTGGACCTTTGGGACCCCCCCATGCCAAGCCTTGCCCCACAGCAGGACAGACCACCTCTCACTGAAGGATGGGCTCCCTTCCTCCGGCAGATATGGGGCGGCGATGTCACTACCTGACCCTTCTTAGCAGCTAAAACATTGGATGGCTGCTACCCAGGGGGCCATGGAGGACCGTGGGAAAGTCCTGTTAGGAAAGGGATTCGATTATTGTTATAACACGGATAAGTTCTGTATGGTAAAAAGAAGACGGAGGGGGAAGAGGAGGAGGAGGGGACGGGAAGAAAGGAAATACTGCTTCTTTTAAGAATACCTCGCAGCAGTGCCTTGCCTGTTGTTGAGTACCTTACAGATTTTCAACAAACATTTGTTGACTAAAAAACATATAGAAAAATTTAAAAACACAATTAAGCATCAGGAAGAAAATAAAAATTAATCTCACAAGTAAAATAACTGCTGGTAACCGTTTGGTTTCTATTCTTCCAAACTTAAAAATATATATAGCCCTAGGCTGGGGGACCTAATTTTTGCTACTATGGGGGTTGAGTCCACTTCCAGCTACTTTCAGCTGTCATCCTATTCAGGCTGCATTTCTCCCTTAGCAATGTTCCCCGTCCTGTTCTGTAAAGATAAGAACTGGGGATATAACAGCACGCATATGCCTGCATTGGTCTTTCTTTCATGCCAAAATTACTGTAATTCTTAAAAAGTTGGTGGGTACTTTTCAAACAGGGCTGGTGAGAATGTAACTGATGTAGCTTTGCTGGAAGGCTACTTGGTAATCAAAAGACAAATTCATGCCTTTGCTTTATTCATATGGGTGTGCAAAGATGCATGTATGTGGTTGGGCATTGCCGTGTTGTTTGTGAAAATGGAAAAATAAGCTGCAGAGATGTGCATTCTGGGTAGGTCCTAAGAACTCCACAGGGAGGGACCCTTTGGATCAAGGCTGTGGACCTACAGGCTGTCAAGGCAGTCACTTCCAGCCAGCATGTGGTGTGGTGATCAAGGGCACCCTTTAGCCCCTTCCACTAAGAACCTCCATCCTTAATTCAAATTAGAGAACATATTTCAATGACATCTCACCAACATTCCCAGTCTACAAAGACACGTGATGCAAATGGTTTTCAAAGATGCGAAAACTCTAGTAAATACTGCATTTTTAAGGTTGTATGGTTGGGGCTGTCTTCTAACCCTTGTGTTGGTTGAAGCTTTGTGGTGAGAGTGGGGGCACGTCATACCTCATAAGTACATGCCACCTTTCCAATCCCTTAAAGTCTTTAGATTTAGTCTTCACGAATTTTCTGGCGTCTCCATTTCATCTATCCTTGAACAACTTTGAGTCCTGGTTTTGATGAACAAGTTGAGCAAACAATAAAAATTATGCCCAGATCTTCAAAGTAGGACACTGGATCCAGAGTTCAGCAGAGTTTAACACTAGATTTTTCCTTCTTGGCCAAATGCTGTCAACAATTCATTTCCACACACATTCCCTAGACTTTTGTTGTTATAAATCAGCCGAGTCTTGTGATTATTTTTGCGTTTAAGCCTTCACCTGCAAGGGGGACTTTTTAATTGGCTCTCCAGGGTATGGTGGGATTTTCTCAAGTTAGAGCTCAAAAGAAAAAGAGGAGCCGGGACGGGGGGTGAGGTGAGAGAGGAGGTAACACAGGAACAGTATCCACAGGAGAGAAGGAGGGGCTTCTTGAGCTGGCAAAGGAGGTTCCGAAGTTGTTGTGGTGAGGTATATTCGGGGTTCTACAAATCTTCTCATGAAGCCTCTTGACAACTCTGGGATCTCACTCTTTCCACATCAGAGCCCTAAGCTTTCACACTGGGGAAGCTGTGAATTAAACTGACATTGTCATTCAGCAGTCTTGCAGAATCAAACACTGCCTTTGGTTTTCTGCTAAGTCATATGGCTGCTAGAGAGAAGAGATTTTGGTTCTTCTCATTGGGATTTTCATTGTTTTTCTAGACAACATTGGTGCCTTTAGCGTCAGTCAGCTTCCAGTTCAATGATAAGAAGCACATAGGTATCTGGAAGCCTTACCCCGTAGGCACTGCATTCCTGATGAACACCAGCGATAATTTACTTTCCATCATGCCAGTGTGGGATATAGATTATGACAGATTCCCAGGCCTGAAGAACTAATTGGATTTCCCCTAACTCTAGTTTTAACTAGTCTGGGTAATTAATACCGTTTTCATGAGAATCTGTTGCCTGAAACCCACTCCTAACACCAATTTATGTACCACGTAGAAAATTTGGGTGCGAAACCAGAAACTAATTTTGAAACAGATGAGGCAGCCCTTGTCAGGTAGTTCATGACACCGAAGGGAAAGAGGGGTAGACACTCGATGGGCTCCGAGGGGAACCAAGTTTGCACAGAGGCCCAGTCTGTGAAGAGGGTGAGGCCGGAGCCGATGCCAGATCCAGGTCACCAGAAGGAAATGTCAACTCCTCCTGCTTCTGTGTTTCACTCACTTAATGTCCAAAGTCTGCAGTGGCTATGCTGAGGGTGCATGCCCGAGTCCTCACTACCAGACAGTGGGAGACCAAGTATCTAGTATTTTTGGCTTATGGAGTAAGAAATGAGGGTATGCCTTTCAGTAAAATTCACGTAATTGCATATTCCCCAAACATGTGATAGGGTTCAGATGCTGTGCCGTCAATAAAAGAAAACGTTTCCCACAGCCCACGTGAGTGGGGACACGGATTATGGAAGTCACCTGGGGCTGCAGGAGAGCAGAGGAGGCTTCCTGCAGATCTGATCTGATCTTCCTGTAGATCAGCCTGTGAAAGGAAACTGGAATCTCAACAATCAGAGCCCGGATTTGATCTGATCTGATCTTCCTGTAGATCTGATCTGATCGGCCTGTAGATCAGCCTGTGAAAGGAGCAGCTATCTATGCCTGTAACCTTACAGAGTGAAGCACTGGTAAATCAGCTCAAGGGGAAAGAAAAGACAATCAGCAGTGTTTGATTTGTAGTATTTGCCAATTTGTAAATACTCCCACCATGGCCAATATCAAGCTGCCAATGGTTTAACGTTGCTCTCTGGCTGAGGGCACCAGCTTTGGTATCTACAGCTAGAAGTGTCTTTTAGAATCATTGTGAAGAGTGGTTCCCATAAACATTGGCTGTCTCTCAGAGTCTTTGGAGTTTAGGAGGGATTGACAGGAGGCTGTGCCTATCAGATGTAGTGTATCAGGATCCCCAGGGAATCTGAATTTTTAACAAGTTCTCAAATATTTTGAATGTGTAGTCAGTTTTGATAAACACAGCGTGGTCTCATCTCTGAGGATCTGGCTGACTGATCTCACTGTTAATGGACCCTCTTGTATCCAATAACTCACCTCTCCTTCCCACAGGCTGCTCCCTTGGGTGCCCTACCACCTCTTTTCCCCACTATCTTGCAGCCTTCTCAAATTCCAGGCTGACGGCACTGCTCGTAAAGCCATGGCTTGTAGTTGGTACTGAGGCTCCCTGCTTCCCATGCTGTATCTACTCGGACCCGTTCAGGACCCCGTCTCCCCTACAGCCTCCTCTTGGGCTCCACCGAACAGACCTAAGTTTCCACTCACACCTCCTGCTGCCTGCTCTTCCTTCCTCTGCTCGTGGCCCAGTCCTTGGCTTTGACAGGCTCCTCCTGGAGAGGCTATCAGCTTTGATGGTGGTGGTTAAACAGGGCAAGGTGCAGGATGTAGTCTTTCCTGGGATATTCTGGTGTTCCCCCAAATTCTGGACCTCCAGAAGTTTCACAGAGACATTAGACACCAATAACCCAGAAGATACGTGGGTCTTTGCCTTTCCCCAGTAAAGAGTTTCCACATAAATGGCTGAAGGACCCTTTGGGGAAATCTAGGAGTTAGATGCACATCCCATGGTTGGATATTTTGGAAGAGTCCTTTACTCAAGCTTACTCAGATTTCCCTTTCAAGGGATGCAGGGTCTCTGAACTGATTCAGATCTGGGAACTGGATGAGAGGTCAGGAATCTCTTTTGTGCTAACTATTGCGTGAGCTCGGAGCTACAAATCAAGTAGGACTGGGATGGGCTTCCCATTGTCAGCCCCAAGGACCTCATGACCGATCAACCACAACCAAGCTCTGTGTGGCACAGAGCAAATAGAGTAACCCCTAACTTGCATCTGAAGGTGAAGAATCACACTTCTTGAACTCTGACACCCTAGGATCCTCCCGTCCTCACTGAAATCAGAGAATCCTTTTCCACTGTAATGTCTCCAGCCAGCATCCCTGTCTATAGGGAACAGCGACTAAAATGCTTTTCAGAGATGTAGAAGCTCCACATACCCATGCCCTTGCAAGACTTTAGTGAAGGGAGTCATTGTTTGGATGGGCAAGTCACACATGATAAATCTGCTCCAGTTTTCCTATCCCCGGAGGTCTATGGCTTCTTTCCACAGTATACCAAGGGATCTCTATACTCCAAATGCATTTAGAATCTGCCTCCTGTGAATCCTGGTTCAAGTCAACAACTGAGCAAACAAGTTTATCCCAGGTGCTCCAGCTCTGATTTTTTTTTTTTTTTAATTTTGCGGTACGCGGGCCTCTCACTGCTGTGGCCTCTCCCGTTGTGGAGCGCAGGCTCCGGACGTGCAGGCTCAGCGGCCATGGCTCATGGGCCCAGCCGCTCCGCAGCATGTGGGATCTTCCCGGACCGGGGCACGAACCCGCGTCCCCTGCATCGGCAGGCGGACTCTCAACCACTGCGCCACCAGGGAGGCCCCAGCTGTGATATTTTAACTAGAAGGTTGATTGGCTACACTCAGAAAAGAAAATTCAGACTTACTAAAATTATACTCTTCATACTTTACAAAATACTCCAAGAATCCATACCCACGTGTGTTCTCTAGATCTTTGCTGATATAAATTAGCCAATTTGAAATTATTTTCATGTATGAATCTTCACCTCCCAGCAATTGGTACCCAAAGTCAGCTAAGGCCTTTCGGTAGCTGTAGATCAAGGGACAATGAGGGGTGGGGCAACTGATGGCCTCTTGCAATGAAAACCCCTCAATCTGGGCTATTCAGCTGTCAGACACGGAGAAGGGGCTGCCTTGACTGGCAAGGGAGATTCAGTACAATAGGTGATTTGGTATAATTTGAGTTTTCCAAATGCTCTCATACATCCACACTGTAATTCCTGAAGTCCCACCCTTTCTTAACCACAGACCTATTTTCAGCAAGGAGACTGCTGAAAGCTGTAGATTCTGCTGACATTAACGTTTGGCAACTCTTGGGATCAGCTTCCGTTTTCAGCTATTTCAGGTTGTGTGACCGGAGGTAAGAGATGATCGCAATACAGTCAGAGAAAGTCCCGGGTTTCAGTCCATACAGGGTGACACTTGAGCTTATGATTAACTTTCTTTTAAACTGCTAGGATCAGCCATCCAGGCCTGAAGCCACTTCTAGTATTCCATGGGAACTCGACTTGATCCCTTGGAAACAGGAGGCAAATATTCACTCAGCTTTTTCTACTATATCATACGGGCTCCTAGATTAGCATCCCCTCAACTACCTAGATTTTCATTATCTTCAGGTCCAGTAAGGCCAGGATCAAACCACATTCCCATCTTTTCTCCGAGGATCTTTTGCCTATAACTCATTCCTGGTACCAATCAGGACACTTTGATTAAAGAAGAGGCCATCCCAGGCCAAGGGAAACACGGAAGGCAGTCTTGCCAGGATGGCAGGGAGCTCAGAGCACTGAATGGAGGCCAGAAGAGCTTCCCTTATAAAATGCTCATAAAGTGGGCAGGATTTCAGCAGTCCTGGTAAGGGAGCCATTGTTGCCACCACAATGGATACTGGCTGCAGCCAATGGCCTCACTGTCCTTGCCACACCTCTGCCACCTCCAGAATGAATTCCAAGTTCCCTTACTTCTAGGTGTGATTTATTCTACATTCATAGTCTTGTTTATGGGCATATAGTTGGCCAAGCTTAAGGCATTACCAATTGTGCTGGTTAATTTTATGTGTCAACTTGCTTTTGCTCTGAAGATATTTTTTTTTTTTGCGGTACACGGGCCTCTCACTGTTGTGGCCTCTCCCGTTGCGGAGCACAGGCTCCGGACGTGCAGGCTCAGAGGCCACGGCTCACGGGCCCAGCCACTCCGCGGCATGTGGGATCATCCCGGACCGGGGCACGAACCCGCGTCCCCTGCATCGGCAGGTGGACTCTCAACCACTGCGCCACCAGGCAAGCCCCTGAAGATATTTTTTTATATGTGATTTACATTTACATCAGTAGACTCTGAGTAAAACTGATGACCCTCCATACTGTGGATGGACCCCATGCAATCAGTTGAAAGCCTTAAGAGAAAAAGACTGAAGTCCCCTAAGAAATAGGGAATTCTGCCTCCAGACCGCCTTTGGACTCAAACTGCAATGTCAACTCTTCGCTGGGTCTCCAGCCTGCTGACCTGCAAGATTAAGACTTGCCAGAGCCCTCAATGTCACGTGAGCCGATTCCTTCAAATCAATCTCTCTCAACAAACATATAGACACCAAGGGGGGAAAGTGGCGGGGCGGGGGTGGTGGGGGGATGGATTGGGAGGTTGGGATTGACATATATACACTAATATATATAAAATAGATAACTAATAAGAACCTGCCATATAAAAAAATTAATTAAATTAAAATTTAAAAAAATCTATCTCTCTCTCTTGCTCCTGGCATTTTTGTCTTCCTCAGCCACAGACAGGTTCCTGTCTTCCTCCAAGACTGAGGCAATTGTGAATTCCCCAGAAAAGGAGTTAAAAGGATTCACATGCTGGGCAAGAAAAGAAAAAAGAAAAGGGAATAAACGTTCACTACAGGACCTACGAGAACTGACCCCTCCTTGAAGAAATCGGGTTCATCTAGAGCTGCAGGTGTCAGGGGAGGGGTTCTGGTGAAGACTTGCCCTGCTTCTTCCCTTTGCAGGCTGAATCAGTGTGGTGGAAAAAGCTGGAGGTAGAACATTGTGTTCAGTGAGTAAAAGCAAGTTTGGGTAGGGGGCACCTGGATTTTAACCAGGGACCTCTTGATCTGCAGTCAAATGTTCTACCTCCACCTACTCACCTATATTTAATTAGCACCCTAAACCTGCAGAGCCACACCCTGGGTGTCACGTTTTGAGATGTGTACTTGCTAGTGCTCTGCCATCATACACCCCTGCAAATGGATGCTCTTCCCACTGTGCCGACCCCCTTCCCCTGGCTGAAGGCACTGGCGTTGAACTCACTGAGGTTGGCAGCTGGAACATCCTTCAGACCCACCTAGAAGAACAGGACTCAAAGCACTGGCTACTCAACAGACTCTTTGAGGTTACGGTGGAAAGGGCAGGGCTGGGCAAAGGTAAATGCTCTTGGGCCCCACCTGAGAATCCCTAAACCAGACTTTCTGGGAAGGGGACGTGGGGACAGTATGTGCCTCTAACAAGCTCCTGATGATTCTGACTCACAGATAGTTTTGGAGCTATTGATTTAATCTTCATGGTACAGATCTGACAAAAATGACAGTAGTAATTAAAATCATGCCTAAACAAAACACAACAGCTTAATGACCAAGTCACAACTAGAATCCACAGGTATGCTTAAGGGCCTCTTTGCACTAAACATATTGGGCAGGAGAAGAACCGCCTCCTTTGTCTCTCCTCTTCCTCTTCCCTCTCCATTTGCTGCATCCTTCCAGTGTCAGATGCAAAAAGTAGCGTGAAGAGAGGATGCAATGCATGGAAAAGTGATGAAGTGGGAATGAGAGAGATTTATGGTCCCTAGAGCATAGACAAAAGACAGAGTGAATGCAAACAGGTGGTCAGAACAAGAGGGAGGGCCAACAGGTGACACACAGACTTGAGCCAGAGAGTACGTGATGTACAGTCAAATATTCTGCCTTGAACTCTATCCCCGTATCTCTTTAGACTTTCCTGATTTCCGGTGTTGTCCCACCCGAGGATCCAATGTGCATTGTAATTTCCCCTCATTTCTAGTGAACTAGTGAGACCAGACTGACTAACCTCATTTAGACAGATCCTCTCTGGCTTTGAACTTGCTGGGTCCTTCCCCAAAGACCTATCACATGACTTCTAGGAATCTTCCCTGCCCAGAATCCTGCAGCCTCCTCCTCAACACCTGTGTGACGCACCAACCCAGAGAATCATTGTTTAGAGCTGGAATCTTCCCTCTTCTTACTTGGTTTTATCTTTGCTAACTCACTCCCTGTACTCTCTCTCTCTCAACCTCTGCACATTGCTGTACTTTGGGCTTTGTCTTGTATTTCTTACTCTCTGTGCTTCTCCCCTTCTCGTTTTCTATTCCTTGGCTTTGAAAGGGAGATGTTTTGCCAGAGAGATCCCAGCATCCTGCTGGTCCCAAGCCATCAGCTCAGAGCAGCTGGGTGGACTGGGACCAGGCACAAAGACTGGCTATTTGAGCCCCCAAACTCAGGCCTCCCGTATGCCCTGAACCACAGATCTCTTCCTCTGTGGACTTTTCCCTTGGATCCCAAGGATTCAGAGAAAGAACAATCATCCAAAGGGGCATAGCACATGGAAGCAAAGAACTGTAGGAATGATGTCAGGGAGGCTGGAGCCCAAAACTCATTGTGATTTGCAAAGAATGATCAGGGCAAAGAAAGGGTGTTTTCTTCTTTTTTTTTTTTTTTGATCCACATTTTAGCTCGTTTAATCTTCAGAATAATTGAACAGTGTAGGTTGTTATCACCATTTTATAAAGGAGGAAATTGGGATTCAGAAAGACTAAATAATTTTCTGAGGATTTTATACACAGTACAGTCACGGTTCAAACCCAAGTCTATTTGATCCCATGGATAATTAATTTGTAAACTTTATCCTCTTTCCTTGTTGAGATGGGTGTTTAGGCCATAACTTAATATTACTCAAGTCCTACCTTGAAGTAGTTACCTATTCAATAATATTCTTTTTCTTCTTGGAGCAATAATCTAATTACTTTGATTAGACAGGAAATACACTTCCAATACAGAGAATACAATTTCTTTGAATCTCTCTAATGTGCCTTATAGAATTTAAGAATATAATATGTTAAATGTTAAAAGATTAACAAGTTAGAAAACAAGTAAGCATCAAGAAAAAAATTTCCTGTAACATCATCAGTTTAACAAATGTTAATATTTTGATGCTTACTCGTCAAGAATTATAGTTTAGAATCAAATTTCTCCCTAGGAGAATGTTAAGCTAATCACTATCTTCTTGGTGGTCCACTATCAGGCTTTCTCTCACATTGGTCTTCTGTGCTCACTTAGAAACACGCCTATTCCTTTCCTGAAAATAAAAAAGAGAATTGGTATGGGGTGTAAGATAGACCCAAAGACGTATTGTACAACACAGGGAATATAGCCAATATTTTGTAATAACTGAAATGCAAAGTAACCTTTAAAAATTGTATAAAAACTTTTAATAAAATATTAAAAATACATAAAAGAACTAGAAGAAAAAAAAGAGAGCTGGAGTTAAAGAGTTCAGTTTTATCATCAAGCCTTTCTAATTGTTGATGTCCTGTTTCTATCAAAAAATAAGTCTTAAAACTACATTCGTGGAATTTTCTTCAAGGTAGGATGAAGGAGTTTTGGCATGCCTGGACTCCTACCCAGAAGAACCAGGAAAGTCAGTTAAGCAATAAAATTTACATCTTAAAGGCACCAGAGCATTGACACTGATGATCTGCAGCCACTGTTTCCCTGGGAAATTGTCAATCCTGTGCCCTGATAGAGTATGAGCTTGCAGTGTTTGCTCCAGCACAGAGGTGTCAGGAAACAGAAAAATTGAAAGAGCTTTTGGCAATTGTGAAGTGCTGGAGTGAAAAAAAAAGTGGAGAGTTTGGACTTTTAAACATGTAACTTGTTTCCCTCCCTCAAGATAATTGAGGCATTGTGAAGCTCCATGAATCAAGAGGCTAGAAATCTAAGCCCAAATCCTCTAAAAAAAGAAAAGTGGATATTCCTGTATTTCAGGGCTGAAGAGGCAAAGACCTGCCAGGGGTGCAGTTGAAAACCTGGGAGGGCCACACTCTAGAACTGGGATAAGACACAGGTAAAAGGAGTATTACCCAAACTGCTTTTTGTTTTTCTTAGCAGGAAAGACTGCTCATTTCCTTTTTGGTTTAAGGTAATCAGCTCTAAACTATATCTTTATTTCAGAAAAAGAGTGAACTCTGTCTAGTGGGATATAATTTCATCTGGAGCCTTCATTCTTTTAATGCACAATGTCTGGTATTCAATAAAAATTACTAGATATACAAGGAGACAGAGCCATACAAACAAAAACCAAGAGAAAAACAGACAATATAAGGAAGTGATCTAGATGTTGGGTTATAATAGAATTTAAAATAACTTTAATGATACATTCAAGAAAACAGGAAAATGGAGAAAATGGATAAAGTATGGAGAATTTCACCACTTATAATTTATAAGAAAAAATAAAAAAGAAACTACAAAACTAAAAAGTATAACATTTAACATTAAGAATTTAATGCATGTGTTTAACAGAAACTTGGGCCAGTAGATCACAGGATTAGTAAACAGGAAAACAAACCAATAGAAAAATATTTAAATTGAAGTTAAAAAAGGGGAAGAATGGACCCCCTGAAAAAGGAGACAAATGGAACAGTTAAAAATTCTAACTCACATATTTTTGAAATCCCAAAAGGAGATAAGAAAGAAAATGAGGCAGAATCAAGATTTAAAGGAATAATTGCTGAGTGCTTTCTAAAACTGATGAAAATAATCAACCCACTGATTTAAGGAACTCTGTGAGCCAAAAGGAAGATAAATACAAAGAAAACTGCATTTAGATACATCATCAAAAAACTGATTTTTAAAAAGAGAGAAATCTAAAAAACAGCCCGTGAAATAAATGCGAATTTTATGATTTACAGCTAACTTCTCAATAGAAACTATGGTATCCAGGTGACAGTGGAATCAGATTTTTACAGAGCTGAAAGAAAATAACAGCCCAGCTAGAATTCTATACAACAATAATTACTTTAAGAACAAATTTATTAAACTCCAATTAAAGGGAATACCCTGGCGATCCAGTGGTTAAGACCGCGTGCTTCCACTGCAGGGGGCACAGGTTTGATCCCTGATGGGGGAACCAAGATCCCACATGTGGCGCGGTGCAGCCAAAAACAAAAAACCAAAAAAAAAAAAAAGAAACTCCAATTAAAACACAAGATTTTAGACTTGAGAAAATATAAACCACCATAAGCTACTTACATGAACATCACCTTAAATATAGGGGCACAGAAAAGTGGAAAGTGAAAGTATAAATAAAGATATATTATGTGATACTAAACAAAAAGGCTAGTGTAGATATTAATATGATGCAAAATAGACTTTAAGTCAATAAGCATTTCTACAGATAAAAGGAATATTTTAAAATGATAAAGTGGGACTACCCTGGTGGTCCCGTGGTTAAGACTCCTTGTTTCCACTGTAGGGGGCATGGGTTTGATCCCTGGTCAGGGAAGTTTTGCATGCTGTGTGGTGTGGCCAAAAAGAAAAAATATAGTAAATAAGATGATAAGGAAGTCATTTTTTGTTCACTGCTCAGAAGGTTCATTCCTGAATCTCTCCTGAGACAAAGGACAGGAGAGGTTGGCCTTTTTAGCATTTCAAGGTCCTTCAAGGGAGCAATTAAAGGAGCTGTTCTGACACCTTTGAAGGCCTATTCTCAAGATGCAGGTGTGATTTCTCAACACGGTATTGCCTGAGAAAACAACCCATAGCAGGAGAAGGAAGAGGAGGAAATGGCAGGTTCTCAGGGACTGTTGACACTCAGACATGTGACCTTAAAATTCTCTCAGGAACATGAGAATGCCTCGACCTCACTCAATGGAGATTGTACAGGGATGTGATGTTAGAGAACTGTAGGAACCTGGTCTCCTTGGTTCTCATTGTCTCTAAGCCAGAACTGGTCATCTTTTTGGAGCAAAAGAAGGGTCCCTGGGATGTGAAGAGAAAGGAGACAGCAGCTATATACCCAGCTCTGTCTTCTCATGACACCCAGTGTTTGTTGCCAAAAAAGCCAGGCATAGAAGATTTGTTCAAAAAAGTGCTACTGGGAAAGTATCGAAGCTGTGGCCTTGGGAATTTATACTTAATGAAAGACTGGGACTGTAAAGGAGAATGTGAAGGGTAGAAAGGACATAACCAACTTGTGACAGAACTGAAAATCCATAATAAAAACATTACCACCAAAAGAAATCAAGTATATAAATCAAATTGAGAAAAGCCCCACTTTGTCAGTAACTTTTGCAGAAAATACGTTTTTGTAAGCAAAAACCCACATCATTTTTTAAAAACCCACATCATTATTTACATATTATCTGAAAGGATATTTGGAAATATCTGGAAAGTCATCTGGTCTATGCTGCAAATAATCATTCAAACCATTTTGAATATAGGATTGGATTAAACCTTCATTCAAACATGCTTGAAAATCAGAGATTTTGTTTAGTTATTTATTTTTATTTTTAAAATTTATTTTATTCAAGTATAGTCGATTTACAATGTTGTGTTAATTTTTACTGTACAGTGAAGTGACTCAGTTATACATATATTCTTTTTCATATTCTTTTCCATTATGGTTTATCACAGGATCTTGAATATAGTTCCCTGTGCTATACAGTTGTTCATCCATCCTCTATATAATAGTTTGCATCTACTAATCCCAAACTCCCAGTCCACCCCCCTACGCCATCCCTCTTGGCAACCGCAAGTCTGTGAATCTGTTTCTGTTTCGTAGATAAGTTCATTTGTGTCGTATTTTAGATTCCACATATAAGTGACATGATATGGTATTTGTTTTTCTCTTTCTGACTTACTTCACTTAGTATGATAAACTCTAGGTCCATCCATGTTGCTGCAAATGGCATTATTTCATTCTTTTTCTAAGGCTAAGTAGTATTCCATTGTGTATAGATAGGTACCACATCTTCTTTATCCATTCACCTGTTGATGGACATTAGGTTGCATCCATGTTTTGGCTATTTTAAGTAGTGCCGCAATGAACACTGGGGTACATGTATCTTTTCGAATTACAGTTTTCTCTGGATATGTGCCCAGGAGTGTGATTGCTGGATCACGTGGCGACTCTATTTTGAGTTTTTTGAGGAACCTCCACACCGTTCTCCATAGTGGTTGCACCAATTTACCTTCCCAGCAACAGTGTAAGTAGGAGGGTTCCCACTTCTCCACAGTCTCTCCAGCATTTGTTATTTGTGGACTTCGTAATGATGGCCGTTCTGACCGGTGTGAGGTGGTACCTCATTGTAGTGCTGATTTGCATTTCTCTAATAATTAGCGATGTTGAGCAGCTTTTCCTGTGCCTGTTGGCCATCTGTATGTCTTCTTTGGAGAAATGGCTATTTAGATCGTCTGCCCATTTTTCAATTGGGTTGTTTGTTTTTTTGTTACTGAGTTGTATGAGCTGTTTGTATATTTTGGAAATTAAGCTCTTGTTGGTTGCATCATTTGCAAATATTTTCTCCCACTCCATAGGTTGCTTTTTCATTTTGTTTACGGTTTCCTTTGCTATACAAAAGCTTTTAAGTTTAGTTAGGTCCCATTTGTTTATTTTTTGCTTTTATTTCTATTGCCTTGGGAGACTGACCTAAGAAAACATTGGTATGATTTATGCCAGAGAATGTTTTGCCTATGTTCTTGTCTAAGAGTTTTATGTTGTCGCAATTGGACATAGGGAAGAGACAAACTGGGAGTCCAGTACTTTCCTATTCTTTGCCTTTTGCTTCTGCCGAATATCCCTTTGAACTCAGTACCAAGGCTGTTTCTCTTATTACAAAGCTCAGTTTATTATTGGATAAGAAATAGAAAGCCTAGGGACTTCCCTGGCTGGCCAGTGGTTAGGACTCCATGCTTCCATTGCAGGGGGTGTGGGTTCGATCCCCAGTTGTGCATATCCCACATGCCTGTGCAGCATGCCCAACAATTTTTAATAAAAAATAAAAATAAAAACTGAGGCTCATGCTTGTGTGGCGCAGCCAAAAAAACTTTAAAAAATTAAGATACAGAAAAGCTAGGCCATCACAGACATTCAAGCAAGATGTCAAAGTTGTGTGTGTGTATGCGTGTGTGCGTTAATCCCCTACTTAATCCCCTACTTAATCCCCTACTCCTATATTGCCCCTTCCCCCTGCTAATCTTTATGTTTAATAAGGTTCCCTAAGTAATTCCGGTGCAGTCAAGCTGGGTAACTTCTGATTCAGTGTGTCCTCCATGACGTCAACTTTAAAGAAGAGGAACTCATTCAGAACTGAGATACACACAGATCATTAAAGACAGAACCATGATCTGTGCCAGAGAATGCAAGCGACCTGAGAAAGCTGACAATGACCACAGAAGAGCGGTGACGACGGTGACTCACAGTAAGAAAAACGTTACATAGGAAGGGTCATTTATCTGTATCTGGCAATAGAAGAAGCCACTCACAGGGCACACCCGGTTTTGAACCTGGGACCTCTTAATCTGCAGTCAAACACTCTCCCCTTGTGCTATACCCCCACACCTGACTAAAAGTCCTCCTTGGCTTATTTCACCTGTGTGTAGTGTGCTGTAACCTGTTCATTCCCAGTCAGCCTGTGGAAACTGGCAGACCCGCCACAACTGACTAGAGACTGACGCCTGGCCATGAGTTCATCTTTCCATTCCTCGGAGACCCCTCACTTGTCTAATAGGCACTTTTCTACCCTGTAGCCACAAACTGAATTCCTTCAAAAACTGAAGTCTCACCCTCTCCCCTCTCTCAGATCCTGGTGAGCAGCGCAGTGGGGAAGGGAAAAGACTGTAAGAATCACAGCTGTATTAGTCAGGTATTCCCACTCTTGTGCTTCAAAACAAATCATCCCAAGATTCTGATTCATGAAACAATAAGCATTTATTTTCATGTTCATAGGGCAGCAGCATGGATACCAAACAGTGGATCTAGGCTGGGCTTTACCTGGTGGCCCTGTTTCAAGCTGTGCGTCCGTCTGTGCTTGGTTTCTGTCTGTTCATTCTGGAGTCCCAGTTGGAGGAGTAGCAGCTAGCAGGGGAAGCTTTTTTGCAGGGCAATGGCAGAAACTCAAAAAGGCAAGCCCAACAATGCAAGCAGGTTGCAAGCCTCTGCTTGTATCACGTGAGCTAACATCCCATCAGTCAAAGCCAGTCACAGGACCAAGCCGTAAACCAAAGGCAGGGAAATATATCCCACTTCTAATGGGAGGCTCTGAAAAGTCTTGTGGCAAAGGGCACAGATAGAATAAGTGAAGAACTGGGGCTAACTGTTTAATCTACCATGGTCTGCCCTCTCGGTCATAATTATTTACATCTCCCCCACGTGCAAAATATACTCAGCTTTATCCCAAGTCCCCAGAGCCTCAGGCAATCAGACAAAGTCCAGGATCTACATAAGATCCAGGTGAGATCTACATAAGATCTCTTGATCTGGAAACATATGAACTTGAAAGGTAAGTTATCCACCCCTCACATATGCCAAATCCAGTGACAGTACAGGAACAGACTTACCACAATAAACATTTACATTCAACGACTGAACAAAATAGGAAGCACACACAGTCACAGAAACTGGGTATGCAAAAGAAACTGCCATGCTCCCTTCTACATTTGGGTACAGCCAGAGCCTCCTCCTAGATACCAATTTCAGTATTTGCCAGTCTTATTCACAATAATGTTGCATAACAAGCCACCCCTGACCAGTAACACACAATGATAAGCATTTATTGTGACTCCCATTGGTTTGCAGGTTGAATTTGAATCGGCTGGTCTAGGCTGGGCTTGGCCGGGTGGGTGGGCCTCAAGCTGTGGGTCTAGTTGGCCTTAGCTCCTCTCAGTGAATTGGGCTCAGGGCTGGGCCTTGTGTGTTCATGTTGGGGCCCAGGCTGAAGGAGAGAACCTTACAGGGCAAGCACATCTCAGGGTAAGGGTGGAAGTCCCAGAGGGCAAACCCAACCTTGCATGTAGATCTCAAGGCCCTGCTTGTATCATATCTACCAACATCCTGTTGGCCAAAACACGTCACATGGCGGGCCAGTTATCAATTTATTGCCTGGCAGCTCCAAATTCACCCTTCTGTACCTGCTGTGGGATAACGGACTGGATTCTTTAAGCATTTCTCCTTTCAGTGAGCACAATGTTAACAGTTGTCAGTAGAGGGCGCAGGAGGGACACTGCAGGAGAAAGGGGTCTTCTCGCTCTGGCTCCAGCTGCAGGTTGGGCGGTGGTGCAGGTGTGTAAGGACACCTGGTGTGCTCTGCCCCAGGCGCATGCCCAGAGAATGAAATTCCTTGGTGACCTCGCTGGGCTGGTGACCACCTCCATACCCCACCCCCAACCCCACTCCCAGGCCCCCAACCCCCTCTGTGTACCTGCCTGCCAGCCTCGGCTTGCCTCTGCCCAGAGGTCTGGTTCCTACATCCTCCAGGCGCAGACACTGCATGCTCCAGGACTCACACTTCCACGTGGCTTACCTGCGTCCCCAAAGGCTGCTTCCTGCTTGCCTGGCAACCGTTAACGGGTCTGGCTGGGGCAAGCTGGTGAGTGGACCGTGACCCCACCTTCCTGCATGAGGTCTGGATCCTAGCTTTGGGGAGGGGTTCCCCTTCCAAATTTGCCCTTGCTTGGACCCCTCACCTCAAGGGTACCTTTAGAGTTTTCTTTGCACCTTAAGAGTTATCCTATTTTCATAGCGCAATGCTTCTTTATAATAAACTTCCCTTGTTTAAATTACTGTGTAGTTTCTGTCTCCTGACTGGCCTAGACTGAGACATTCCGCCGATCCCAGAGCAAAGGGATGCAGAGCACACCGGCTTCTGGAGGAGAAACAGAAAAGTCACAAAGCAGAAGGCACAGAAACAGAGAGAGGTGAATTACGGTCAACAGGTCAACCTACCACACTTCACTGTGACAGAGCAGAGAAGACATCTGAAAAAACAACACAGTCTGGGGAAAAGTGGTGGCGAGGGCCACGGAAGACACGTTATTAAGTAGGATGTGCTATCAGCGAAGCCATTTACCTGTATTTGACAATAAAGCAAGCCGCTAGGGGACGGTTGGATTTAGAACCGGGGACCTCCTGGCTTGCAGGCAAACGCTCTAGCCGTGAGCCATAATCCCTTCCCCGGAAAGGCCTCCTCCTTATCTTATTTCACGTGTTACCACACCCAAGCTTTCCGTAGTTACCGTACACTTGATTCATTCCACGTCCGCCTCTGAAACGCACACACCCACCACAAACTGACTGGAGACCATTCTCGGGCCAAGAGTTCACCTTTCCAGCCCCTAGAGGCCTCTCCTTGTCTAATAAGAGCATTTCCACTCTAGCTGCGACCAGAACTGCCGGCCGCGAGTAGGGAGGCACCAGCCTTGAGAACTAGGGCTTCTAGGGCTGGGAGCCCCGCCCCGCCATCCTTCCTTCCTCCCCTCCTCCCCGCCCCGCTCCCCGGCTCTGCCCCATCCTCCCCAGCCCCAGCCTCCGTCTTTCACTGACCCCTCCATCGCGCACTCCGCTCTCCTCCGCTCTCCCAGGTCTGGTCCCCGCCTGAGGCAGTGTCCTAGGGGCTGCGCTGAACCCAGGGGAGATAGCGCCCCAGAGGTGGCAGTCCTGAATCCTTCGGGTAGCGCAACCCGGGAAGCTGAGATGAGGCATAAAGGCTATTATTTGGGGGCCCACAACCCTGGGACCAAGGGGCCCTGGTGTGTGGTCAGAGACCTCTCTTTCCCTCTGCCTCAGGGCGGGAGGGCTCAAGCCCTGCGTGTGCCTTTTCCCTCCGCGGACCTCCAGTCACCCAGGTCCACATAGTGGAATATTACTCAGCGATAAAAAGAAATGAGCTATCATCAGTCCACGAAAAGATATGGAGGAACATTACATGCATACTGATAAGTGAAAGAGGCCAGTCTGAAAAGGCTACATATTGTATACTTCCGACTATATGACATTCTGGAAAAGACAAAACTGTGAAGACAGCAAACAGATCAGTTGTTGCCAGGGATTTGTTGGAGAGGGAGAGAGGGATGAATAAGTATAGCAGGGGGAATTTTTAGGGCAGTGAAACTATTCTGTGTGATATTTCAATTGTGGGTACATGACGTTATGCATTTGCCAAAACCCCACAAAACTCTACAAAGCTGTACAACACAAAGCATGAACCTTAATGTAAACCATGGACTTCGGTTAATAATAATAAATCAATATTCATCCACCATTTTTATCAAATGTCCCACTATTGCAAAATGTTAATGATGGGGCAGCTGGGAGGCGGCAGCTGAGGTGAGGGGTAGAGGGGAACTCTCTATACTTTCTGCTCAATTTTTCTGTAAACCTAAAACTGCTCTAAAAAACAATGTCTATTAATTTTTTTAAAAGTGATAGCAGGTAGGGCTACCTGGATTATGAATCAGAGGCCTCATGATCCATGTTTAAATAATCTACCTATGAGCTGTTATTATCTAAAAAGCATCTTTCCACTCATAATGCTATCTGGATCTGCAACTCAGCCAGCCACCTGGGTATTCGTGGCGTTACACGAAGACGGAGGTCTGCCCCATGGCAGATGAACACCTTTCCCACCAGGTCTTCTTCCCACCCTCTCCCTCTGTGCCCACCTGGCAGCTTTTCAGGCCCCTGCAAAGGGCAACGGCTTTGATAATCATACACGTTTAGGCAAAATGCCCTTTAGAATCATCCAGTATCGTCTTCCCCCAAACGTGTCTGTCCGATTGGCTAGTGCTTGCAGGGCAGGATGAGGTGGGAGGGAGCGTAGAGTATGTGTTGTTTTTAAAATAAAGGTATCCAGATCCCTCCTTAGGGTCTCTGGGGCACAGCTGCTAATTCAGTCAGCTCCCTAGACCTTCCTGCCTATTAACTCACTTGAAAAGAGAAATAGTAAATGGGAGAACTGACCTAGCACACACGTTTCTCCTCGGGTCAAGACAAAACCTCTAATTCTGGATGAGGAAAACTTCCAACCATTTCCTGAGTCAGAAGATGACTTTTCCTACCTTTTCTCCCCTCTCCAGTCCTGTCTGCTAAGCCCCTCTAGAGGAAAGTAGCCAAATTTAGAGAGCTACCTAACAAGGGGCCGGTGTCGGTACTGAGGAGGTCTACAGTGACCACCTGTGTGGATTCAGGATGGAAAGAAAACAGACAGGGGGCACCTGGATTTGAACCAGGGACCTCTTGATCTGCAGTCAAATGCTCTAACCCTGAGCTATACCCTCCCCCCCCCCAACCCCGAACAGATCCCAGGTCCTTAACTTGCATCATTTCAGTATGTCTCAATACCCAGGTATGCAGTACACTGCAATTATCAGCCGTTCTCAGCGAGCTGGTGAGAACCTGCAGAACTGCATCCCTCAGCGACGCCCTCTGGTCACCAACCTCCCATTCATTTCCCACAAAAGTGCTTACTTCTTGTTGGATGATTCCTCTACAGACTGAATGTCAGCTGTTTGTTTGTTTTCTTTTTTCTTCTGTGTGAAACTAATTATCCCTCATCCATCTGCTTTTTTGTCCTGTGGATTTATACATTTTTATTGCTTTATTATAATTAGGAAAATGTTATTTCTAAAAATTGTATAAGTGAAAATATAGACATAAATAAAGTAAAATTATATAGCTCTGACAGATATGTATTGGGTTGGCCAAAACGTTCATTCAGGTTTTTCCGTAAGATGTTACAAATGAACGTTTTGGACAACCCAATATTTTAGCAGGGAAAAAACACATTTTTTTCCCCCAAGGAAGTAAAAAACTCAAACCATATCTCCAATCTCTGCAGCCTCAGATGTACTGTTTGCACTGTTAAATGTAGGTTTTTAAAAAAAAATTTATATTGGAGTGGACTTGATTTACAATGTGTTAGTTTCAGGTGTACAGCTGTACAGGGTTTTAAAAAACATAAATATTCTGAATTAAACCCAGGATATTCATAATTACTAAGGATTTTTCAAAATGTATATTTTCTCATTGTTTCTAAATTATGTACTTTATTCCCTTACTATCTGTGTGTTACTTAAAAAATATGTTGTAGCTAAGAATTATAATCCAAAGTATTAAGCACTGATAAACATATCCTTTTATACACATGAACCATGTATTTCAAAATTTTTTTTTAATTTGATGCTTTGGTGAGAAGTGCAATTGAATTAATAAAGTTGTCTTTACTGACATTTTACAACATTATAAAATAAATATTTTTTAGGTATGAAGAAAAATAACTTCCAATCTAGAATTCTGAACCCAGGTAAACTAACATTCAAGCAAGAGGACAAAATAAAGACATTTCAGATGTGCAAAACCAAGAGCATTTATTGGAGCAGAGCCTCACTCAATTAAGAAGAAGAAAGAAGGGAGATGAACCCAGGGAGAAACAGGAGAATGCAAAGTTGAAGGATGACTCCCCTGTGGTACCTGCTCTCCTGAGCTAGGGTCTGCTACTTGATACATTCATTTAGAGATCCTGTACGCTTCTCAAACCAAACATGGGCAAGAGGGAATTATTAGTGCTCACCCTTAACCTGCTCCCCGCCCCTCAACTGTGTTGCCCAACTAAGTAAAGGCACGATTCTCCCAGCGACTCTGCAAGACACCTGCCAGCCGCCGCCAATTCCCTTTTGCATCCAAAGCCCACGGCAAGTCATGCTGGCTCTTTGGTAGGATGTGTCAGCATCTGAGTCCATCTGGCCGCACACCATCAGGACTTGTGGTCAAGGTCCTACTGTCTGTCCCCCACCAAACCCACTGTCACACTCTCCTGACAGGTCTCCTTTCTCCCTGTCCATCTACTTCCACTGGGCACCAACGTGATCTTTTCAAACGTGAGTCAGATTCTGTGTCCCGCTTGGTTCAGTAGCTCCCTGCTCTGCTTGGAATGAAATCCCAAGTTCATTCTCCTTGGAACCCACAGGAGCTGGCCCTGGCTGCTTCTCCCCGCAACCTCTTCATTTCTTGTTCCCAGCACTTGCCCCCAGCCATACTGGTCTTTGCTGTTCCGCCAAAGCATCAAACACACTCCACTTTGGAGCCTGGCACCTTTCCCTGGACACAGGCCGGGGCCCCTTCCCATCACTCACTGCTCCGTCCAGAGTCTGCTCAGCAGCAAGGCCTCCTCTGGCCACTTTGTTTAAATTGCACCCCATCATTTTTCAGCCCTTTGGTCTGTTTTTGTTTTTCTCACAGTACCTATTATGACCTGCATTACAGCAATACAGATTTTTGTTAATTATCTGTCACCCTCACCATGATGGAAGCTCCAGGAAGGCGGACCCTTCATCTGTTTTCTTCTGTGTGTCTGGCGCTTAGTGAGCTCTCGAAACTATTTGTTGTATAAATGGATGAATAAACGTTAAAGAAACGGATCAACATGCAGACAAAGAAGTTCACCCTCACCTATATGGTGGGCAGCATGCAATCCACAGAGGGGCTGAACAGAACACAAAGACGGAGGAAGGGTGAATCTGCTCTCTGCTTGAGCTGGGACATCACTTTCTCCTGCCTTCAGACCTCAGTGCTCCTGATTCTCCAGCCTTTGGACTCAGACCAGACCTTACGCTATTGGCTATCCTGGTTCTCAGGCCTCCAAGCTTGGATGGAACTACACCACCTGCTTTCCTGGACCTCCGGCTTGCAGAAGACAGATGGTGAAACCTCTCAGACTCCATAATCACTGAGCCAATTCCTCATAATAAATCACTTTCTATTTCTATATATAACCATATGCATCCTAGTGGTTCTGTTTCTATGGAGAACCCTGACTAATATGGTGACTCTATGTCCTAATTTGCTTGGGACAGTCCCAGTTGATGCTTGTGGTCCCAGCATCAATATGAATAGCATCCCTTTTCTCTCGCAAAGGTTTCCTGGTTGGGTGATAAATAGATGGTTCTCCAACACATGATGAAAGTGGAATTACAAACTAGCGGGGAAAGTGCCAAATTGTTCAACAAATGGTACTGAAATAACTGGTTTTCCATATTAAAAACAGCAACTACTACTACTTAAAAACCCTCACCACACAGAAAGGTAGATTCCAGATGAAATAAAGACCTAAATGTGAAAAAAAAATGTTTTAATTATTTGAATTAAAAATAGGAGACTTTCAGGAACAGTTCTTGGAACTTTCTGAGATGCTGTTCCCGGGTTATAGTCCTCAAATTTGGCTCAAATAAAATTTTCCACTTCTTTCATAAAAAAAAAAAAAAAAAAATTGGAGACTATCTTTATACTCTCAGGGAAGGGAAGGATTTCTTAACACAAAAGACACATATTGTTTCTTAAAAAAAGATAGATTGATTTGTTTTCATCAAAAGAAAAAGTAAAATATAATATTTTAAGATGAGTAACAGTTGTTTCTCCAAGGAGGGAGGCATGATACCATTTACAGTCTTTCACCAAATTATCTTTATCTGGCTTAATGACAGCTAGCTTGAACCATAGGTCAGATTTCGAAATCTGGTGATTTCATTTCATATTCTTTATTTCTGTTAAGTCATGATAACTTAAAGGTCATAAGGTATAGCAGCAAGTGTTTGGTGATCCTGGCAGATAATTATGGTTATTCAAATTTCTCACTAAAGACTGCTTTCCACACTCACTCAGATATGAGGTTGACAAGGGCATGGTCCTTAAACCTGGGAGTTGAGTACGCCAACATGGGAGAGAGCAGTGAACGTATTTCTAGTCCACTCTGGCTTTGGGAGGTATTTCCTTAGATTCTGCTGTAGCATTTGGATGTGGTTTTCACATATGCCTAGTAACACACCATTAGTTCCTGTCTCTACCGCGAATGAACAAAATCATCATGCACAGGGAATAAGCTAAACACAACTATTGAATTATTGTTCCACAAACAGGTCTTCTTAACCAAACAACAAAAAAGCATGGTATTAAAGCCCTGGAGTGATAGATTCTGGATATTCAAAATATTTGTATACCTGAGATATTCCACTTGTGCCTCAAGGCCATAGAAATGGGCCTTCTCAGCATTTTGAAGAAATGTTTTAATCTTCTCTCTCATTTCAAAAACTCATGCAAAAAAAAAAACTCATGCAGGACTTCCCTGGTGGCGCAGTGGTTGAGAGTCCGCCTGCCGATGCAGGGGACACGGGTTCGTGCCCCGGTGCGGGAAGATCCCACATGCCGCGGAGTGGCTGGGCCCGTGAGCCATGGCCGCTGAGCCTGCGCATCCGGAGCCTGTGCTCCGCCACGGGAGAGGCCACAACAGTGAGAGGCCCGCGTACTGGAAAAAAACAAAAACAAAAAAACTTATGCAAAGCACTCTTAGCAGCCAATATTTGTCAGTGTGGAAATGCAGAATCGTGTATTCACTCCCATTTCTTTGGCCAGGATGCTGATATGATAGCTCCTGGGGGTAGTCGGCAATCCTCAGTGTTCCTTGTCCTGTAGCTGCATCACCCCAATCTCTGCCTCTGTCTTCACACAGCCCTCTTCCTGTTTGTGTGTCTGTCCTCTTCTCCTTTCATAAGGACACGAGTCATTGGATTAGGACCCACCCTAATCCACTATAACCTCATTTTAACTAATTACTAATAATATCTGCAAAGGCCCTATTTCTAAATGGGTCACTTTCACAAGTACCGGGCTTAGCACTTCAACATATCTTTTGGGGGGCACAATTCAACCCATACAAAAGGCTTGCCTGCTCCTTAGACACACAGAAGCAGCAGTGAGTTCCCGGAGTCTGAAAGTGGTGTCAAGAGTAAAAGGTACCCACTAGGGGTTGTTGACATGCAAGTGTTTGTAGCTCAGAGGCAAAGCTTTCTGGCTACAGATCAAGAGGTCACTGGTTCAAATTCACATCCACCTAATTTATTCCCTACTGTTCCCCACAAAGATGTCTGAGAAAGTGAACATGAGCTCAGAGGGAGAAAATAAAAATCTGCACGGATAACACCGATGCACTGCAGTTGTAAAATGTCAAAACAATCCTTTCAGAGAAACATTCTTCTCTAAAATCAGAGACTATCAGAAACTGCTGCGTGGAATTTTATCAGTAAGAATGAAACTGCCCACTTTTTCTGGAGCTGATGTTCACCCAGTATCCCCAGAGCCCAGCGCAGTTTCCAGCTCA
This sequence comes from Platanista minor, assembly GCA_004363435.1. Taxonomy (NCBI): domain Eukaryota; kingdom Metazoa; phylum Chordata; class Mammalia; order Artiodactyla; family Platanistidae; genus Platanista; species Platanista minor. Next base: position 50,153 of record RJWK010000775.1, read on the forward strand.
GGGCAAGTGCTCAGAAACATTTGTTTCACACATGTGTGCCCATTTATTCTCCTCAAAGAGCACGGAAATCTCAGCTTCTGCTGAGCGCACCACAGTGTCCAGCACACAGTAGGACCCTAAGGAATGAAAGTTGAATAAAAGCTCCAAGAAACCTCCAAAGTCAAGGACGTGGCTGCATCTCTAGAGAACTCCAGGCTTCCATGTTCCAACCTGGATACTCTCCTTTGTGGGGCCGAAGATACCCTCTCGCCCTCTGTTTCCTCATCTGTGATATGGGAGTAATAACACAACCCCCTGGGGCTGGATTTTTCTGAGACAAACTGGGATCTTCAGCTCGAATTGTGATGCTCTGGATGGAAGAGGTGGGTCTGCCCCTTGACCTGCTTGAGCAAGTTTTCCCCATATTGGGGAGGGGGGCAGAAGCTTCTAAAGATCTAGCTTCCTAAACGGTAAACTGGGAAGTGGGCTAACCCAGGACAAAGAAGACCACCCTCGGGGTTCCCGGCAGGCACTGGGAGGAAAGGGAGAGGGTCTCAGGACACCCGTCTTTGCTGGAGTGGAGGCACCAGTGCTCGGTAAACACACAGAAGAAGCAGTGGTGAACAGATGCCCTGGGTGTGACTGCGAGTGTGAAAGGGCCTGGTCACAGATGTGTGGATCTAGAGCAGTGGTTCTCAAAGCATGGCCCCAGACCAGCAGCATCAGCATTACCTGAGAACTTGCTAATGAGAAACTTTCAGGGGGGAGCCCAGTCACCTTTGTTTTAACAAGCCCTCCAGACGACTTTGATGCACCCTAAAATTAAGAACCACGGGTCTAGAACAGAGTTCAGAGGATGAGCAGTCTGATCGTGGTCCTTGGTTTTCATCCTGTCTCTTCCCACCAGCTCTGGCTGACCCTGGGGCAAGTGATAGAATTCCTAACCCATCACCTTCTTGGGTGTTTCAGTACCTACGTCTTCCTGCAGGTGGCGCAGAAGAAGCTGATGTAGATCTGTGGCAGGTGTTCCTCAAAGTGGGGTCTCCCGACCCTCTATAAGGAGCTTGTTCCTAACCCCAGATCACATCTGCATGTTTGACAAGCTCCCAAGACGATTCCTAAGCACAGGAAATCTGAGGACTGGCCCAAAGGGTGCAGTCCATGCACCAGATCAAATCCTAGTGTCCCCATTAGCTTTCCCTTGTTGACCTTGAGCTGCATGGCTCTCTGCTCCGCTAAGCCCACATTCTAGTCCCCTTGACGGTCCCGAGTAATTTCTTCAGAGGCTCCCGTTATATAGTCTTTACATTTTCTGATGGATGGAAGATAGGGACAAGAGGAAGATGAGAGAGTCATTGGTTTAATTACAGGGTCCTGAACCCAAAGTCAGGAAGATGGATTCAGGTCCTGAGCCTATCTGTAAGGCTCTGTGTGCGCTTGGGCAGACCAGTAATCCTGAATCTCTGTTCTCAGATCCCATTGTGAAAGGCATAGACTAGCGACCCTGAAGTCTCTTCCTGCTACAAATATGTGTGTCAGTGCTCTTCCAGAAAGAGCAGGGAGGTGGCTACAGGGAGGGGAAACTGTTGCTTATTTTGCATCAAGGAAATAAAATTAAAATGAGGCCAGCTTGGCAGCTTTCAGCAGGCCCAGCGTGATGAATATCTGTGGCAAAAATTTATAGGAATGTTGGGCATGGCTGCACAGGTATAAGGTAGTACTGAGGCCTGTACCTATATCAGGGGGTATAGCTCAGGGGTAGAGCATTTGACTGCAGATCAAGAGGTCCCTGGTTCAAATCCAGGTGCCCTCTTCTGTCCTTCACTTTTTTTTTTTTGCGGTACACGGGCCTCTCACTGTTGTGGCCTCTCCCTTTGCGGAGCACAGGCTCCGGACGCGCAGGCTCAGTGGCCATGGCTCATGGGCCCAGCCGCTCCGCGGCACGTGGGATCCTCCCGGACCGGGGCACGAACCTGTGTCCCCTGCATCGGCAGGTGGACTCTCAACCACTGTGCCACCAGGGAAGCCCCAACTCTGACTTTTTAATTTCACTTACCACAGGTCTTGTTCTACATAGGCTTGTTTCTACGTGTTTTCATTGCCCTAAATCAGTGCTGTGCTGGTTAGTGTTTAACAACCAGCTCTTGGGGTTGTTGCTACAAAGCACTGATTTGTAGTGTTTTCCAATTTCATGGTGTAAATAATCTCACCGTATCCAATGTCAAGCCACAAACATAAGATCACTGATCATGGAGTTGGGAAGACATGCTAACAAGTGACTCTCTGATGCAAGCCAGCTTGAACACACCACTGTCCCTAATCCATCTTCTCTATAGTGGCATGGGCTCTGTGATCCGCCCCCTCACTCTATACTCACGATGCTTACAGACATCAGAGCAGTGGATGTTATGGAATCATCCATTTACTTAAGACATATTTGAGTCCTAATCAATGCCAGACACAGGAAAGACAGAGCTCAGCAAGAACTGTTGTTTGTGGTGAGCAAAGGAGTCAAATTAAGAAATAGTCAGGGGCTTCCCTAGTGGCGCTGTGGTTAGGAATTCGCCTGCCAATGCAGGGGACACTGGTTTGAGCCCCGGTCCGGGAAGATCCCACATGCTGCGGAACAACTAAGCCCGTGTGCCACAACTAGTGAGACTGTGCTCTGTAGCCAGCGAGCCACGCGCCTAGAGCCCGTGCTCCACAACGAGAGGCCACCGCAATGAGAAGCCCACCCACCACAATGAAGAGTAGCCTCTCCCGCAACTAGAGAAAGCCCCCGCCCATCAATGAAGACCCAACGCAGCCATAAATAAATAATAAATAAATGGTCAAATGAACGGTAAGGATAGCTAGACAAAAGAAGTGTGCTAGGGCTTCCCTGGTGGCGCAGTGGTTGAGAGTCCGCCCGCGGATGCAGGGGACGCGGGCTTGTGCCCCGGTCCAGGAGGATCCCACATGCCGTGGAGCGGCTGGGCCCGTGAGCCATGGCCACTGAGCCTGCGCGTCCGGAGCCTGTGCTCCGCAATGGGCGAGGCCACAGCAGTGAGAGGCCCGCGTACCGCTAAAAAAAAAAAGAAGTGTGCTAATCCCTTAAGGGATTTTAAAGTTTAGGGATTGAGACTGAGGGTGGCACGTTGGCACGAGCTGGAAGAAGGGACACCTATAAGGAGGAAGCCGACCTCAGCAAGATGATAGGACATAGGCCCAAAGCACAGGTAAGGCACTTACCAAGGGGCTCTGTGGCCTTTAGGAATCCTGAGATCAGATGCTGAATTTTAAACTGTCCTTTTCCATGGCGTGAAACCTTGTGATATCTTCAGATCCTCAGGACAGTGGGCTACATAGACATGGGTTCTGTGTCAGTGATTCCCTGGGTGTGGAGGAGGGGGCTTTGCCCAGGTATGGGGCTGGGCAGGGACTGAGTGTCTCCCACAGCCTCTCCCTGGAGGCCAGGCCAAGATTGTCAACACTATATCCCAAAGTTCTGGGAGGTGACCAGCAACAAGGCCAGCGGAGACCCATGGATGACTAGAGCGGCTACAGGGAACAACTCTGGGATTGCTGGGCCAGACATTCCCTTTCCCCAAAGAGTCCAGAGGAAGAGAACTGTCGGGGCGGGGGTGTGGGGAAGGGCTCTCTGGGCAGCAGGCGCCTCCTCCTCGTTGGACCCGGCCTTCCTCTGCTCCTGTAAGCCTCTGTCAACCAGAGCAGGTTTGCCCCAGAAGCCCACCTTCTCCGAGCTGTCCTAACTGGGGTCCTCCAGACCAGGAATGAGACTCGTTGGGCTCAGCCGGGGTCCTCTCCCCAGAGTCCGCCACTCTCCCCCAGCCCCGCTGCTTCCTTTCTGACCTGGAGAAAGGTGGGCTCACGCTTCGTTCATTCATCACATTTACTTGAGGGCCTACTACCTGTCAGGAACTTATGGGGTTACCACAATCAACAAAATAGACCAGCAAGTAGTCACACAGATATAGCGGCACACGGGTCAATGCTATGGCGAGTGAGGGAGCGGGATGACAGATCTGATGATGTGCTGGGGTCAGGCATCCACTCTGACCCACACACTATCCCAGCCGAGCGGTCTGGCCTGCAGCCCCTTCCGCACCTCTCGGGACTCGCTTCCCCCACGCCTCCCCGGCGGCCCTAGTCAAGGTCGATTTACAGAATGCGTCCTCTGGGAGAGGCGGTTCCCGTTTAATCCGAGCATCCCACCTGGCACATAGGGTGCGCTCAGTAAATATTGGATGCAAGAATGGATGGATGGATTTGTGGATGGATGGGTTTACGCGGGCAAGCACACCGCAAGCTGACCACCCGGCAGATCCCGGCGCCAAGCCCCCCCACCCCCGGCAGCTTCCCGGGGTCTCGGCTGAACCAGTGGGGAGAGGGCGCCCACCAGGCTCGCCCCGCCTTCACCTCGCCCCGCCTTCACCTTGCCCCTCCTCCGGCCGGCGCCGCGGCGCCTTCTGGGAAGTGTAGTTCGCGCCTGCGCCCGGAGGGCCGCGGAGGCTGGTCCCCCTCGCTTGGGATGCGACGCCCCACCCCCGCCCCACCTCAACGGCCTGCGCGCCCGGCCCGGTTTCCTCCTGCGCCGACCTAGGTCGCCGCCGCCGCCGCCGAGGGTCGCGACGCAGTTTGTGGGCGGGGAGCGGGTGCCCCCGGCCGTGCCGGAAGCCAGGAACGGAGGCTGAGTCCGGGATGGCGCGCCAGGTAAGGCTATCGCGGACGGCGCCGCGAGCCGGGACCCGGCCGCCAGCCGGCAAGAACAGACGGACGCCTCGGCGGGTCTGCTCCGCACGGCGCTGTGCGTGCCTGGAGGGCGGGGGCGAGCCTGGGACCCGCCAACTTTGGCCGGGCGGTGGGGAGAGTGCTGGTACGCAGGATTTGGTGCGGAGAAATCTAGGTCCCCAGGCGCCCCCCTCCCTTCTCCCCGCCCCGCAGTGTACGCATACTTGGATTCTCTCTCCACCTTTGGAAACTCGTTCCTTTGGGTTAAGCATCACCCTCTCTTCTTGGCTTTTAATGATGAATTATACTGGGAGCGATGGGCACGAAGGCCTAAGGAGAATGAGTAAATCTGTTCACTTTCATTCTTGGTAGGATCCTGGACTCTGGGCGGGGGGAGGGCATAGAACAAGGTACCAGGTTTTATCCATTAAGTGAGATGTGTAGGTCGGAGAGGTGGAGGGAGAGCCCCATCTGTTATAGCCTGGGACCAGTCTGGGCAAGTTGTGTGAAGGTGCTAGGAAACCTGATGGTACCAAAGGGGAGTTTCTGCACCTTCTGCTGGATGGGCCCCTGGTGCCAGCTCTGTAATTGTGGTGGCTCATGAGCTTGGGCCAACCTCAGACAACCGTGGGCTCCGTGGTTTGAGGGTGGGGGAAGGGGTGGTGGTGTTGGGAGAGTGGCTGGGGCAGTCTGTGGCCAGGCAGAGCAGCACTGTGCCAGGACCTTGGCGACATTAATGCCCCACAAGCTCCTGGGAGAAAGGGAGAAGCCAAGCAGTCTGGATGCTGTGGGAACAAGGGCAGTCCCCTCTGCAGATCTGGCCATGTAGTTAGGGAGCCCACGGACACCCCAGCTCAGATATGCCCTCTGGCCCCATGCTCAGGCCTCCTTGTACCATAGTTTCCTCTTCTATACAATGAGGGGTTGGATCTTTTAGATTTCTTGTTCTGGAGTGTGTCCTCCCACTGTGTAGCTTCATGGAGAAGGTGCCCAGGAGTGGCCGTGAGGAATGGTAGGTCACAGTCAGAGGGAGAGGAACAGGGACGGCCTCCTGTCTTCCTGTCCAGCGCGACTGCCAGATGCTCAGGGGCGTGGGAGCACAGCTCGCAGGTGGGGGCAGCAGGGTTCGGGATCTGATCTGGAAGCCCGAGTCTGAGCCTGAAACATGCTGGGAGAGCGGGTTTGCGCTGAGAAGGACCTGAAGGCCGTGTCTGTGGCCTGAGTGTTTGCACATCATGCTCGCCCCCTCCCTCTTCCGTGCGCGTGCGTGCGCGCGCACACACCGACACACACACACACACACACACACACACACACACTCCTCACTCTTCCTCTGCTTTTTCTGGGTAGGGGGAGACTACTGACGGAACCACCTCCCCTGGCCACAGTCAATTCCCGTTCCCGTTTTATAAGAACTTTGTCATACAAGAGTTTATCTTTTGGCTGAGGTGATGAATGGCCTGGAAACCATCTCTTCCAGATGTCTAAAAGAGCTGGTATATTTAGCCAGGAGATAAAGAGGCACTCCAGGTCAGGAATGGTGTGTGTAAGAGCCCACTCTGTAGCTGGAGGTGGCCGGCTGTGACCTACAGACAGATTCGGCTGTAAGAATAGGAATCGTAGCACTTATCACATCCCAGCATTTGTTCCAGGCACTTTTCCTATGTTAATTCATTTAATCTTCACAACATCCCTATGAGAGAGGTTTGGGGTTTTTAAAAATATTTTTATTTATTTGGTTGTGCCAGGTCTTAGTTGCAGCAGGCAGCCTCCTTAGTTTTGGCTCACGGGCTCCTTAGTTGCAGCACATGGGCTCCTTCGTTGTGGCATGCGAACTCCCAGTTGCGGCATGCATGTGGGATCTAGTTCCCCAACCAGGGATCGAACCCGGTCCCCCTGCATTGGGAGCACGGAGTCCTATCTGCTGCACCACCAGGGAAGTCCCGAGAGAGGTTGTTTTGATCCCCGTTTTATAGATGAGTTTGCCGAGCCCTTAGCTAATATGAAGCAAAGCAGGTATTGGAATTCCAGCAGCCTGGCTCCTGAGGTCAAGCCCAAAGCCCCACACTCTGCCCGTTTGTGTTCCAGAACTTCTTAACTGGCAGATCAGGCCAACGATGAGACTGTGGTGAGCCCTCCATTGCTATAGGTGTTCAAGTAGAAATTGAAGAACCCCCCTGTTGTGAGTGGAAGTTGGCACTAAATGTTCACTGCGCCTTAAAGGTGTACAGCAGTTGTTGGTGATTTCTAGTTCACAGACATGTTATGGTGGACAGCTGGCCCCTGGCGGGAGGAGAGGGTCCCGTTCACCCGAGTAGTTTTCATTCCGGCAGGCGGGGCAGGTTCTGCCCAGTCTCCGGCCGTGACTGGAGGGCAGCTGTCTCCTGGCCCTGTGATTCTAAACTTAGAATGTGTCAGAATCATCTGGGAAGCTTGAAAATGTCCATTTCTGGGCTCTGAAAGCACTAAACATAATCATGATTTAGTAGATCTAAGATGAGGTAAGAAAATCAGTCCTAATTAAAAGGAAATTCTGAAGTAAATCATTTGAGCCTAAAAGCCCTTCTGTTTTTTCAGATGTTAGGTAGTAAATAGCTTCTGATGGGAGAAGATAAGGACAGAGTATTTTTCACCCAGTTTGACAAACAGAGAAGCTGTCTGCTGACTTGAACTAGCTCTGCAACAGAACTGCCACCTGGCTCTGCTGCACCCTTACTCTCCCCATTTCCTGCTCCAGCCAGGGCCATGCCATTTGGACTCTGCCATTATCAGTGGCTACAGGATCATTTATTTTTACCCAAGACCCTACCCCTCCCCTCCATCACCACCTTGAAAATCTTGTTAAAAGTTCAGCTTTTATTTAGAGGTTACTGAGAATGAGAATTTGTTTGTTACAGATACTCCCATAATCTGTCGCCACAAACTGTACTGGGTAATAATGATTTTCTAAAAAGTGGATGTTTGGGACTTCCCTGGCAGTCCAGTGGTTAAGACTCTGTGCTTCCAATGCAGGGTACATGGGTTTGATCCCTGGTCTGGAAACTAAGACCCCGCATGCCGCAAGGCGTGGCCAAAAAAAATAAAAGTGGTTGTTTGATGCTTGGTGTGTTAAGGTTTACTGATCTTCTGATAGGTTATAGTCACAGTCAAGCACAGTCTAGGGTCGTAGACTTGGCCCCTGGTTGTCTGCCTGCTCATGCTGCATCACCCCTCCTTGCTTTGGAACCTTCGCCCCAAGCCCAGGATAAAGTGCCTGAGCAGCTGCCTGCGTAGGGCCATACTGTCAATCAAACGAGAGATCTGAAGTGCTCAGAAGTGTGTAGGGATCACCCCTCTGCTGATGTTTAGGCTCCCTGTGTGTGACATCTCACTTATCATCCAAGTGGGTTAGAGGGAGGGACAGAGATGGATGGAGCTGAGAGGCTGGCTGGGGTCTCGCGCACCTGGTCCACATATAAAATGTGGCGTGTTGGGGAAAGTGTACAGGCAGAGAAGGTACCGCGACCCCAGCTCTCGTCTCCAGATAGGGAGGTGTTGAGGCCGTGTCAGTTCTCAGCGTGGCTGGTGTTCCCTAGAGAGTGCCGGGGGAGGGGCCTCATTAGAAAGGCGGGCCCTCTGCAGCTCGGTAGCTGGGATCAGCGTGTTCTTCCCTTGAGCTAAGGGACCTGCAGAGCCAGCCCTGTGTGGAGCTGCCAGAAGGTGGAGAAGACGTGGCCTCGAAGCCCACCTTGGCTCTCCTTACCGGCCTCCTATAAAATGGGCGTGTGTTTTGGGTGGCATTTTTGTTTTGCAGGTGCAGAGCCTGGGGTCAGTCGGTGCATCTCCCCCCACCCCCTTATAGTTCTCAGGGGGATCAACGTACACTAACCAGACTCACAACGGACAGAGAGATAAATCAGAATATGCCCGTTCCTTAACTTACGGTGAAAAATAGAGCTGACGATCAAATTGGAACTATATGGTGGCCGATTAAGTGTTTGACCACCTAACATGAAATCTGCATGGGAAGCCCAGGGTTAACGGAATCCGAGCACAGAGGTTTGCTGGATAAGCTGGCATCGTGGAGCCAGGATGGCCTGAAGCATCTGTCTCCCTTAGGAAGAGCCCTGCGGTGCAGGACAGAGACGCTTGTCACCTGGGCAAGGCCAGGAAGCCCAGACAGATTCTGGATCCCCCAGTGCCCTTCTCTAGGCGTGGTCCATGGTGACAGTGCCACCCGCAGTGTTGGTGCCTTCTCCCTTCGGGCAGCAGTGACCTGATTCCAGCCCCTCCCCCTGCCCTCCAGCCTCCCTGACAGCTCCAAAGGCCAGGACCTGGGGCTTCCAAACTCCCTGTCATTGCTAGGCCCCCTCCAGGTGGCTGATCTTTCCCCCAGGGCTTGGTTTGATTTGTTTCCAGGTTCTGGGGACACTTGCTTTTCTCTAGCGCATTGGTCATAGTGGGAGTTTAACACGTGTCTGAGTGTGTAAGGGAAAAGAGAGTGAAGTAATGGTAACTCCTTTGACCCTCTCCTGCCCCCTCCCCACTTTTCCTTGCCTGTGGTGGTGAGGGAGTGGGACTACTGGTAGGGGGTTCCAACCTTTTTGATTCTGTGACCCTCTTTCTTAATGTTGAAAACTTAGTACATTAGAATTTAGCCTTTCCACGTATTTTAAAATAAATTCAGTGTTACCTTTAAAGGACACACATGTGTTCCTCACAACAGCATCTATAAATGTGTGCATGCAGCCCACTGGCAGTGTTTGTGCCCATTCAGCCCCTGGGCCTGTTGGGCCAAGTCTGAGCCTCCCGAACATTGACAAAAAATTAACCAGTAGTCGATCTAAAGGAGAAATAGAGAATTTTATTCATGCCAACCTGAGGATTATAACCCGGGAGACAGTCTTTCAGAAAACTCTGAGGACTGTTCCACTTGTTAGAGGTCGATGGCACAGTTATGTATAGAGACAAAGGATCGTGTGTCAAAATGACACACTGACATTTTACATAAAGTTCACCAAAGATACACAGTCCAGATCTACGTGTACAGCAGGTCACCATGACCCCATACAGAATTAGGAAAAGAATGAAGAAGGAAAAAAACGCATTGATCTTTATGGTTGAGCAGACATTCCTGCCTTTGAGGAGGTCTGCTTAGTGTATGATGTAGATGCCCATTGCACGTTAGGGGGGCCCAGCACAGGCAGGGAGTATGTTACGCTTAAGTTTCTTTGTTCTGCCTTAAAAACAAATTTTATTCCATCACGGTCCGCAGAGCAGACAGGGACTCCTTAACCAAAGTGTCTCCCTGCTCCACCAGCTCCAGGGTTCCCGAGCCTGGCTGGGATTGGGACTCTAGGAGGGAGAGACGGAAAAAAAGGAGCAGAGAGGAACAGAGGACAGAGCGAGGCAGGTGGGCTGTGGATGCCAGGAGGTAGGCGTGAGTGGAAGCAGCGGGGGATGAGGCTGCAAAGCTAGGGCCAGACTGGGTTGTGAGGCCTCCCTGCCAGATGTGCCAGGTGGGACACCCTCTGGGCCCTCACAGTGCTCGTGTCCTGTTGGGAAGTGTAATGGGACCCTGTGTCGGGGTCCCTGAGACCACCCCAGGGTCAGTGATTTGCTAGGAGGACTCCCGGAACCAGTCGTATAGTTGTATTCACGGCTGTGATTCATTACAGCCAGAGGGCACAGTCACGATCAGCCGAGGGGAAAGGCACGGGGGCAAAGTCCCTACGGAGCAGGAGACGCGTCCTCTCCTGGTGGCATCACACAGGTCGTATTTAATTTTTCCAGCCGTGAGTTGTGACAACCAGTGTGAAATGTTCTCTCCCGGGGAAGCTCACTAGAGACTCAGCACCCAGGGTTTTCATTGGGGTCAGACCACGTAGACACCCTCCTCCTGGCATGTACTGAAATCCCAGAGTCCCAGAAGGAGAGCAGTGTTCAGCATAAACCACGCTGTTTGTTCAAACAGTCTGGGCCCAGCAAACCATCCTTATCGGTCAGGAAACCGTGGGAACCTCCCAAAATCTAAGTTCCCCAACAGTAGCCTCAGGCCAGCCTCGCAGGCAAGCCTTCCTCGGGGCAGCAGTGTCAGGCCGCCTCTTCCATATGGACCTGAACACTGGCTACGATCTGTCTGTCCAGAAGGCCAGGGAGAGACGGGGGTGGCTCTTTGAGAGATGTTTCAGAGGGTGTCTGAGCGTGTTCCCGAGAGGAGGTGCCCATACCCAGCCAGGGGGGCAGACGTTAGTTCAGGAGAGCCCGCTGACCTGCTGAGTGGCTGTCCGGTGGTCCGAATGCACAGGGGGCCGAGGAGGAAGAGACTGCGGTGTCTGACCACTTTTGGGCCTTCGGACTCTGGACCTGCCTCCAGCTGGGTGTGTCCTCGTGGTGCCAGCGGTCAGTGGGAGACAGGCAGGGTGGGGAGCAGATGCCATTGGTGACAAGGCCACGGTTGGTAGCGGCGATGGTTTTTAAATTTATTTATTTATTTATTTATTTATGGCTGTGTTGGGTCTTCGTTGCTTCCGCTGGCTTTCTCTAGTTGCGGCGAGCGGGGGCTACTCTTCGCTGCAGTGTGCGGGCTTCTCATTGCGGTGGCTTCTCTTGTTGTGGAGCACGGACTCTAGGCGCACAGGCTTCAGTAGTTGTGGCACGTGGGCTTCAGTAGTTGTGGCTCACGGGCTCTAGAGCGCAAGCTCAGTAGTTGTGGTGCATGGGCTTAGTTGCTCCACAGCATGTGGAATCTTCCTGGACCAGGGCTCGAACTCGTGTCCCCTGCGTTGGTAGGCGGATTCTTAACCACTGCACCGCCAGGGAAGTCCCACAGCGATGGTTTTTAAAATCCCTCACTTGAGTTGATGAAACAAGGTAGTAGATTATCTTTGCTTTATTAGGAGTGTCTTCATTTTATTTAATAATTTTTTTCTTTCAGATAAATAGTTTAGTATTTGTTCCTAAGCCAGAAGGACCCTTCCTGTAATTTATATTCTGCTTAATATAAATATAAACTTTGTGCTTAATTTGCATGAAGTTAATTTTCGCTGTAATTTAAAATTCATGCCTTCTAGATGCTGGTCATCTTCTAGGGTCTGATGGCCATTTTAAAGCCCACTTAATGATTATTTTTAAAGAAATTAGGACAAAATGTTTCTTTAATCTTACGAAGCCTGCTCCAAAGGCTCTGGGGAAGGATCCTGCCTCACCTCTTCCAGCTTCTGGTGGCCCCGGGTGTTCCTTGGCTTGTGGCTGCATCACTCCAACCTCTGTCTCCATTGTCACATGGACTTTTCCTGCCTGTGGGTCTGTCTCTGTTCCTCTTCTTTTAAGGACACCAGTCATATTGGATTAAGGATCTGCCTTATTCCATTATGACCTCATCTTAACTAATTACATCTGCAGCAACCCTATTTTCAAATAAGGCCACATTCTCAGGTACTGGGGTGAAGACGTCAGCGTATCTTTTGGGGGACACAGTTGACCCCCGTCACTGTCTCTTGAGCAGATTCCCATTGCCCCTTTGCCCGTTCCCACATGTCAGGCACCCACCCCATGCTCTCTGTCGCTGCTCCCCCCTCTCTGGTGTCCACCTGGAGACACAGGCAAGCTGAGGATGATTAGGCTGGCCTTGCTGGGAGGGAACCAGCCAACTCCCCTGAGATTGTACCCACAGGTGTCCATGGCCTTCCAGGACCTGGCCGTGCGGTTCTCCGAGGACGAGTGGCGGCTGCTGGGGGAGGGACAGAGGGCGCTCTACCTGGACGTGATGCAAGAGAACTACGAGACGCTGGCCTCCCTGGGTGAGGAGCAGGCAGGAGCTGGCTGACTGGTGGACGGGAGGCCGGGTCAGCACCACGTGGGTCCTGCGTCGCTCTGGACCCCGGGACCCACCGGGCCTTGGGCTTTGTTTACACAGTGAGGTGGCATCGAGAGCCTTGCGCTGAGCTGGGGGCCTCGTGGATCTTTTATGCTGTCGTTTCCGTGGACTGTACTCGGGTGCTGGGTGTGATTCAGTGGGGGCCCTAAAAAGCTGGCAAAACAGCACTGGTGTCCGAGGTTCTGACCGTCCCTGGGGTTTGGGTGGTCATACGGACACACTCGTGCACAGGTGTGTGGATTGCAGGTGCCTGGGCAGCTGGCGTGATGGCATGTGGGCGGGCGGAGGCCGGCGTCCACTCCTGGGGGACTGTCCCTCTTTGCCTTCCCAGGGACAGTGGAGCTGCTGCCCCTCTCTGCCTTCCTGTGTCCCTCGGAGCCTGGAGGAGCCGTGGGGGGCCGGGGCTGTGCTGCTGCTGGGCAGGACCCTCCGCGGGGAGGAGGGCCCCTGGGTGAGTAATCTTGGCGGGCGAGGGCAGGCCCTTTTGGGGTGGGTCGTGGTCCTCCTGGGTAGGCTAGGCCCAGGTGGACTCACTCGTGTCCTTCCCACGTGTCCTCAGCCCCTGGCTCCGTTCCTTCCGGGATGCTGTGACCTCAACCCTCCCCACCTCGCCACACCGACCCCTCCGTGACCTTTCACCCCTCACCCCTCTGGGCCGGGAGCCTGGTAACACTGTTGCCCGTCGCATGAAGTGCTCAGAAGAAAGCTGGGGTCACCCTTGGAGAGCTTTCCCCCCTTAGGCCCCCTTCCTGCCACCACCCGTGCAGAGCCAGCCTGCAGCCCCTGAAGGTCCAGAGACTTTGGGCGGTGGATGTGGTCCAGGGGGTGCCAGGAAAGGCAGGGGCCCGGATAGTGGCAGGGCACGGGGAGGCAGCCCTCCTTGGCGGTCCCCTCGGAGGAGAAACGGAACGAGCGACAGGAGCTCAGTTCCCCGTGGTCCCCAGCGTCCTGCTCCTGGCTGTGCCGTGGGCAGGTCGCCTGCCCTGAGCCCAGGTCCTCTTTGTCTGTGGATGCGGGTGTCTCCTTTGCTGCCCTTCACGTGGAGGGAGGATTACATGAGACGCAGCGTGACGCCGCAGCAGCAGCATGAGTGCCGAGCTAATGCGGGGGCTTCCCTGTGGCCTCTCGGCAGGAGGAGCCCCCCAGCACAGCCTGCACCTCAGCGCCCTGGTGCAGCTGGTGAAGGAAATCCCAGAGTTCCTGTTCGGGGAAGTCAGCCCTGAGAGCTGGGGAGCCAGCCTGGACGGGGAGGGGGCGAGCCCCGAGGGTGAGTCGACAGCGGGCGGGCCCTCTGCATCCCACAGACAAGTTCAGGCTGTGGGCAGCGCTGTGTGCCTTCCCAGCCCCTGCCAGGCCCTGGGTGGAGTCGCCCCACTGCATGAACCCGGGCGGCGTGCCTGTCCTCTGAGAGTGCGTGGATCGTGGTGAGACAGCAGATTCTGACTCTTCTCTAGTGGCTCTACCTGGCTTCATCCACTCCCTTGGGGGCCCCGTCGTGGCGTGCCCCGCTTGGTGGGCGAGGCCGGCCCTGTGCTGTAGATGAGTGCCAGGCCCCCCGCCTGCACTCTTCCCGTCTCACCAGACTCTCCCTCCTTCCCCATGCTCTGCTCGCCGGCACTCTCACCTCCTCAGGGCTCTGTCCCCAGCAACCCCAGCCCCTAGGGTTCCTTTGAGTCCGCTCGGCTGATGGTCGGGTGAGAAGGATCTTATCCGAACGAGACCTACACTGTGAATCTACGTGTCAGAGCCCAGAGGTGACAGGGCAGAGGTTACTGATGTCCTGGTCATTGTTAGTGGAACATGGCAGGGAAGGGCCAGGATGGGACCATGGTGGGGGCATCTTACCTCCTGCCGGGCTTAATTCCAGTGTCCCGCCCCCCAGCAGCAGCTGTGATGGGGGATACTTGCCCTCTCCGAGGCTTGCTTGGCTGCCTTCCGGACACACCTGTCGGCCGGCCTGGCCTGGCCACCATGCCCAGCGGCAGCTCATCCAGCAGCCCGCCCAGAGCCAGGGGGCAGGGGAGCCCCCTCCCCATCAGTGAGTATGACCCAGCACGGGCTCCCCAGGGAGCAGGCCTAGTGCTGGGCCTCCGCCCGTGGACCAGCGAAGATGTGGGATGCTCCGCCCCACTTGCGGGCTGCTGTGTGCAGCATGCCTGTGGCACCGGACCTGACTCTCAGAGCTTCTCGCCAGGGCAGCATTAATAGTCGGGGAGGGCAAGGTGGCCACTGGAATTTCTCTGGGTCTCATTTTATTTTAAAATTTTTGCAAATTATACATTTGTCTGAATATCTGTTTTTATCTGAAACATTTCAAATTAATATGGCATAAAATTGGCACTCCCGAAAAACATACCCCATTTAGCCTGTAGTTTCAGATGTCACCTGGCACCTTTGCCACGTGGCCAGCTTTGAGAGACATATGTTCAAGGCCTGGGCCTGCGTGTTGAGGCTATGGGCATGACCTGCTGAGCCAAAGTCAGAGGCTGGGGTTGGGGGAGGGGCCCGGAGTGAACAGGCTTGTGTTTACATTTACACCAGAAGGAAGCAGGGAAGGACCCTGCCTTCCCCAGGATGAACTCCTGGAACAAGCCTGCAGGAGCTGGCTCTGCCGCAAATCCAAGCTCCCAGGACTTGGCTGCCCCTCAGGGATTTAGAGCCTGGAGAGGCCTGTCCTCTCAGGGGACCAGATCCCGGGTGACTTCTCAGGGTCAGGAGCTGGGGCTAGAGAGGCCTTCTTGTCCCCCCCGCAACAGAAACTGCTGACATGCCAAGGCCTGTGGAGGAGGAAAGCCCAGGAGCCCCCAGCCAGGAGCCCAGCCCTCCTACCTGTAGCCCCAGCAGGCGGAAGAGCCACAGGAATCAGGAGAGAGGGGCCACGGGGGCAGGTGAGGGGCTGGCTTTCCCGAGGGCGGGGCCTGCGCCGGAGCTGAGGGGGTGGGAAAAGGGAGGTGTGGGGTGGCTCCCACCTCAGCCTCCTGACAGCCCAGCATGGCGCTCAGACGTCGTCCGCATTCTCACGGGTGGGAAATCTGACCCCTGAAGGTCCCACAGCTGCCGCATTCAGGGCTGCCCTGAGCGTGCTGGCCTTGCAGGAGCTGCAGGAATCTCTCCTGGGAACAGCCCCTTGCAAGGCCTCATCAACTGCCTGAAGGAAATCCTCGAGCCCAGGCCCCAGCACCCCAAGCGGCCCCTGAGCTTACTGCCGCCAGTCCCCAGCCTGGGTGTGTCCCAGCTGACCAGAGCAGAGCTGTGGCCTGGGAGCCCGCCCTGGGCAGGTGAGTCCCTGCGGACCTCTCTGCTCACGCCAAGGTTTCTGAGCCCGCAGAATTGCCCTTTGATAGATCTTTGTCTATAAATATAACATCCTCCCTAAGGATCCTTGCCAACTTGGCCGTTCCAGTATCATTAGTGTCACATTTCTGGAGCCAGATGGCTGTCTTAGGGGAACAGCGTTGGTCAGCTGGTACAAGAAAGCTCAGAAATAGACTTTGCCCTGGATTCTTTGGGTTCTTTACTCGTCCTAATATGGGACACCCGAGAAGGAGATAATGCGTGAGTGTCACTTCACGTTGACACAAAGTGGGATGCTTGCGGTGGGCTTGGGGGAGCAGGGTAACGTGGTGGGGGCAGGAGCCCCAGCCCTGGACCCTGACGCCTGTTAGCAGGGCAGACTGTGAGACGCTCCTCAAGGCTTTGAGCCTTGGTTTCCAGTCTGTAAAAGGGGATAATTGTTCCCACCTTAGAGGGCTGTTGTGAGGCTTAGGTACAGTGTGTGTGTGTGTGTGTGTGTGTGTGTGTGTGTGTAAAAAGCTTGGGCCTCTTCAAATTAAGTTCTCTTCAGGGCCCAGAGAACCATCTACAAGTAGCAACCCAGTCCGCCCACTTCCTCCGTTTGTACTCAAGAGTAGCACCGAATGCTCTGCCCGTAGGGTACATTTTCCTATCCTCCTTTCATCCATCCCGTTCTGGGAGGTGTGTAGACAGGCATTTTTAAACCAAGCCCTAAGAAGACAGTGGCCTGTGCAAGGCTGAGTGAGTTATAAGAAGACCTGCATCTCCAGATTTCTGGCCTTGGACCGTTTAACTGAATTCCTCTTTTGGTTGTTTGTCACCAAGACTGAAGTCACCGATTCAGGGGGAACATGTGTTCCTTTTTTCTGTAGTGAAGACAGAGACAGCCTCAGGGGATTGTCCCCTCCGGAGTCTGCTGAACTGTCTGAAGGAGATCCCAGAGGCCCGGGACAAGCAATCCAGCCCCTCAGAAACAAGGGACCCGCGGCTGCAGGAGGACCCAGGGGCCTGGAAAAGGAATTCTGGAGGTAAAGGCCACTGGCTGGGCAGGGAGGCCCCTGGACGTCAACCGTTGCCTCTCTCCGCTCCAAGCAGGGCAGTAGGTGACCCTCCACAGCCAGACACTCGGGCGCACACGTCAGTGTGTCGGTTGGGAGTAGCCAGACGTCGGGGATCATGCTGTAAAAGGACGTAGGCACGTAGGAGGTGCAGCAATGCGGTAACATTCCAGATTGGCTCTTACAGTAGGAGCTGAGGGTTCCAGAAGGAAGGAGGGGATGGTTGGGAGGGAGAGAGATGGAAAATAGGAGACACAGCTCCAGGCAGTAGACACGCCGGGTATCATTTTGACAAGGGGGTTCTTGTCCCATTCGCATGGGCTCACCACTGGTCGTCAGCGTCCCAGGACTTTGAGAAAGTCGATCTGAGATGGGCGTGCTGCCCTTGAAGGCAGGACCCTGGCTCGGTGCTGCCTGGGGTGGGCGGCTTGGCATCATCCCTCAGCAGAAATCTCTGGAGGCGGGGGTGGGACTGGGTCCATCTGCTGATGACTGAGCAGCGACGACCTTGGAGCTGAGACGGCTGTGGAGGCCGGGGGCCTTGGATGCCCATCCTAGCCCTATGAAGGCCTCGCGAGGGGCTTCCCACAGGGCCCCGCCCCCTCCAGGCCCCGCCCCCGGGGCGTGGTCCTGGAGCTGGCAGCGTGCTCTCTGCAGTGAAGGTGGAGACTGGCCGGGCCCAGGGCCGCCCAGAGCCTGCGTCCTGTCAGTTCAGCAAGCCGACCCACGGCCCTTCTGCCGCGGACAGCCCCGGGGACAGTGGAGGCACCGCCTGGGTCCGAGTGCCCAGCTGGGGCTCTGCAGCTCGAGGTGAGGCCTGGGCTTGTCTGCTCGAGTCTTCCCAGGTGGGGTCCTCCGCGCCCCCAGCAGAGTTCTGCCAGCCCACAGGGGACGGGGCACTTGCCTGTGTCCTGGGCGGAGAGGCATCCACCTGGCCGTCCTTCTCAGGCAGTTATTTCCTCCCCTTAATCTCCGTCCTCCTCAACCCAGGCCCTTGCCCAGGAAGCCTTCCGTTGTAAGGACCGTGGTCTTGCAGAGAATTCCCAACAGTCGGGAAGCTGACCCCTACGTGCGGCTCTCCCAGCCCTGCCCCTGGGCCTGGGTACAGCTGGCGTTGCTTCCCCAGATCGGGGAGCAGAAAGCAGAACAGAGCCCGCACAGAAGGGTGTCCTGCCCGGCAGGCTCCCACGCCTGGTACAGGACTCGCCACCCCTGCGGAAGGCAGGCCAGGCAGCCAGCCGGGGCTGGGCCGGGGGGATGGGCCAGAGATGGTGATGGGGCATCTCCCCTGTCCCAGCCGGCAGCGCCTCGAGCTCACCCCTGGAAGCCCTGGAGGCCTGTCTGAGGGGCATCCCCCTGAGTGGGTCGTTACCTTCCCAGCCGCCGGCCAGCTCTTGGTCCCGGAGCCCCCAGCCAGGAGACCCTGGGTCTCAGAGGCCCGAGCTACAGCGCCTCGGATCACACAGCAAAGGTAGACTGCGTCATGGGCTCGGGGTGGCGTCTGTCCCTGTGCACAGAACGGGGGATGCCAAGGGCACCGTCAGGTCCCCCCTCCTCGTCCCAGGCCTCAGGGGTGCGGCCCTTCTCCCCCAGCCCCCTCTCATGCCCACCCCCAAACGGCCCCTGCATTTGGTGGAAGCCAGTTAAACTTTTCTGCCCACTGTCTCCACTGAGAGGTTCACTTACCCTCTAGGCCCGCAAGACCAGTGGTTGGGTTTATGTGGGTTTACGTGCTACAGGATTTTAATCAGCGCCACGAGTGCCCTAACCTAAGGGGAGATCGCAGTGGGGGAGGCGTTGGGGCAGGTCTGGGCGCCCGTCCACGGCCCAGGGCCCAGGGCACCTCTTCCCCCGTGGTTTTTCCCATGGCGCCAGCTGTGCTGGTTCCCGCATAGGTGGTCTTGGGGCCTCTTCCGGCTCTGGGCCTGCAGGGCTGCATGAGAGACAGCCCTGCCCTCCCTGCAGGCTCCCAAGGCACCTCCACCAGCTTCTCTTCGTCCAGCAGCATTGACGGGGACCTGGATTTCCAGAGCCCTGAGGGCAGCCAGGGGCATCGGCCTGGAAAAGGTGAGCTGGCCGGCCCGAGGCTGGGAGTGGATTCTGGGGAAGGACGGGAGGCGCCCCCTGCCCACCGCCATATGTCCGGCCCAACCAAGTCAGGCCATCGTGCCCGGTGCCGGCAGCAGAGCGGGGATGCCACGGCGGGAGCAGACGCAGGACCTGTTTTGGGGGGTGGAGGTCTCTTTTAGTGACTTGGCTCAGAAGGGGCAGGACGACATGTAAGATGTCTCAAAAAGTAAAAAGATCTCCTTTAACATCAAATTCTTCCTTATCCCAGCCACGAAGAAGTCAGTGTCTGGCATATCCACTGACTTTCCAACTTAAGGAAAAGCGTCGCGAGGTTTGTGTGAAACCACCTTAGAGGGTGTGTTTGGTTAGGACTCTGCGCTTCCGTTGCCGGGGGTGCGGGTTCAGTCAGTGGTCAGGGAACTAAGATCCCACATGCCGCGTGGCACAGCTGAAAACAAAAGAAAAAGAATTTCTGTCCATCTGGTTGCTATTGTAGCCACAGCTCTGTCACTAGAAATACGATTTGGGCCATTTGGTTTTTCTCAAGTTGAAAGGCATTAGCGTTGCTCTTCTCCACCTGCTCCATCCTTGGCCTTTCCCTCTTTTGAGTAGCGAAGGCAGCCTGACGACGTTCCAGCCTCAGGGCCCATCTCCCCCACCACAGCCCGCTGACCAGTTTCTGTGTAGGTGGCCGAGCTGGGGAGGCCTCTCGCAGGGCTGCCGGGAGGCAGGAGTGACAGATTTGGGGCCAGGTCCCCCCACCCCCACCCTGGGTGCCCTGAGCCGGCGTGACCAGCCTCGGGCCCTGCGCCGCCTCCAGTAGCTCCGGCTGCACCAGACACAGGGCACAGGTGAGGCTCCTGGGGTTCACAGGACCGAGCTCTGACCAGCCAAGACCGCGAGCGTTGGGTTTTCACAGGAAGCCCCGTGGGAAGCTCCCCGCTCCAGGGCCTGGAGAACTGCCTCAGAGAGATACCTGCACCTGGGCCGCAGCCCACCTGGTCCTGCTCCTCGGCAGGGCACAGGGGGCCGTGGAGAGAGGAGCCCAAGAACTGGATAGCAGGCATGGAAGGTAAAGTGCTGCCCAGCGTCTGAAGGATCTTGAGACTTCTGGAAGGTTCCCCGGCAGCCTTCCAGAGCAGCTGGAGGCCAGCGCCAGGGACTGCCCTGGGCGCTGCCTCCCCAGAAGCTGGCGGGCCCCCGTCCCGGCCTGAGATGAGATGATGTCCTGGAAACGGCCTGCGCAGAGGCTTGTCGGCACTGAGGCGGGACGGGACACCCAGCCCCACTGCTGCTGCGCCACATCTGGGCCTGAGCCGGGCCCTTGGCCGCAGAGTGTCTGTATCCTGGCTGTCAGCCCCACGTGCCTTGGCGTCCAGCACGGCCGCTGAGCTGTGGGGCTGCTGGGAGTCTGGGTAGCTGGGTCAGGGCATAAGGAGATCCTCGAGGATTCGGGGGGCTCCCGGGAACGTCTGCGGGGCTGTTGTATGGCGCGCTCCAGGAGCTTGTGAGCCCGAGAATCCAACACGACAGAAGTTGTTCTTTGTCCAGTGACCCCCTGGCCTCGGTGCCAGCACGGGGCCCCCAGGCTGACAGGCCTCTTGGCTTCTCGTTGAAACAGGACTGAGGGGTGAGGCCTGTGAGCCAGCCCACCTGGGACAGCGAGGGGGTGACGTGCCCACCAGGAGCCTCCGCCTGGCCAGCCCACAGGCACTTGCCTCTGGCACCGTCCCTGCCTGCCACCAGCGAGGCCCCGCGGACCCCGGGCCCGCCAGGCCAGGACCGTGGAGGTGGCTCCCGGATGGTGAGCTGCCTCTGCCCCGGGACTTGCTGGCATGTCTTCCCTCCCGATACAGTGTTTGCTGAGGGAACAGGTTTCCCCTTCCCTCTGTACTCTTCTGTTCCTTCCTTATCTCACCCATTCTGGACTGCCAGCTGGAGTGTGTGTACATTTCCCAAAGACTGCTGGCTGGAGCACCCTGAGGTGTGCTGAAAAGAAGTGGGGAGAGCACTGCTTTTATCCAGAAGTTGGGTTTCTCTGGGGGAAAGACTGGTTGTTTCCTCTATTGTACTAGTTGCCTGGGGGTGGAGGCGTGTGTCCCGCTGCTGCAGCTGCAGCGTGGTTGAACTCACAGCAGAATTCCTTCCTAGACTTGCTGAGGTGGGCTGGTAGAGTCTGACTCACCTGAATGAGTACAGTATTTCTAATGCTCCCACCAGGCAAGAAAGAGCTGGTTTGGAGGGCCTCCTGTGGACATAACTGAATCTCTCCTCAGGCTGCTGGTCCTGAGTGAGTGCAAGTAGGAGGGGCTGCCTGGCTTATAAGACCCAGAGCCTGGCTGGAACCAGACTGCTAATGGCTTCCAGGGTCTTGAGACTTCTGGAAGGGTGTCCGGCGGTCTTTCCAGAGTGCCTGGGGACCGGGCCAGGCTCTGGCTTTGCATCAGTCCACTTCCCATGGCCAGAGAGGAAGCTGTTCAGGGTCCACCAGAGCTTGTATGGGGCTGAGCTGAAAAGGGACCAGCTCCACGAGCCCGCCCATTGAGGCAGAGGGCCCTCCTGACTGGCACTGGGCTGATGGACGGAGGGCTTCTTTACTGCCATTTGCCCAGGGCCAGCCACCAAGCCCTCCCCGCTCCACTGCCTGGAGAACTCTCTGAAGGGGATTTTGCCCGGGGGGCCCTTGCGCTTCGCCTGCCTGGCCGACCCTGTCCCAGGCCCCAGCCCCAGCCCCAGCTCCAGCTCGAGCATCAGCAGCTCAGAAGGAGAAGACCCAAGGCTGGAGCCTGAGCTCTGGCAGCCCCTCCTGCAGGGTGAGCTTGTTGGGGAGAGGAGAGCCGGCAGCCCCGCCCCAGGGTGCAGGCACCGCCCTGACCCCGGTTTTGTCTGTGACAGAGAGGGACCGCCTTCCCAGCTGCAAGGGCCTTGGCTCTCCTTCCGCACGCCCTGGTGGCCCTCGCGCTGGCAGCAGCCCCGGTGAAGGCCAGAGAAGAGGCGAGACCGGGGACTACCGTGGTCTCAGTGCAGGTGAGCCTGGGGTCTGCTGAGAAGGCAGCATGTCCCCCAGGAGGGCCAAGGGTCCAGAGGCTGCGTTCTCTGAGTCCCACCCATCACTTTGCCTGACTCTTGCCAGAAAGTTCTCTACTTTTGTCATGCTTGAGTTCCCCGTAGGATAAGCTGTGTCCAAGAGAGAAGGCGGGGATATTGAGGCACATGGGGCCCCAGGAGTGTTAAATGAGTGTGTTTAATTGGCAAATCCGACAGTAAACTTTATATATGTATGTATATATATATATATATTTTATATGTGTATATAATACATGCACATTACACACACTTAATAACATATGTATGTATATATACTGTTGTGTCGGTCCCAGTATATCGATAGTGAAGCTCTCAGCTAGGAACACCTGGGGCCCTCACCCCAGCTCGTGTTACTCGTAGCGGGCCGGCCCTACACACTGGAGCCCCACTGGAGCCAGTGTTGTGTGCTGTAGGACGCACTTCGGCAGAAACCATCAGGGATCTTGGGGGCACAGGACGTATTACTTGCAGGTCGTGGAGGTTACGTGGCACGCCCACTGGCGAGGTGCGGGGGAGAGAAGGGTGCGCAGACCTGACTGTGTTTATTAGGGTGGAGGGTAGGGTATCTAGGGTTTGGCAGGTTCACTCTTTATTGGCTTATTTAAAGCATAAGCATGGAATTGGGGCCCACGAAGGGAGAAGTAGGGTCATTCAAGTGGTCACTGATCTAGGTCACCCAGATCTGGGGGGCTGCCTGCTTCCTCGCCTGGTTGTGTTGCCAGTAGCCTTGGCAGTAAACAGAAACAGTGTCACAAGTGAGATCCCTCCACCTGGGGAAACGAAGCGGTTGTCCCGTCAGGAGAGCTGGAAACGGCTGCCTGCTACTCCAGGCCTCCGCAGTTCTCAGTCCGAGCCTGACCCAGTGCTCGCTCCCAGCAGGAAAAGCAGGAGAGAAGGTGGGAGGCCGGTCCCATCCGCCCTGGAGAGAAGTGTGCTTGGAGAGCCTGGGCCCGCCTGGCCCCCTGGGCGGCACCGGAGGAGGTAGGGATGGGTGGGGTGCAGGGTCCAGGGAAGGGGGCTCCTCCCCACCCCCACTCAGGCTGGTGGCTCCGCCCACCGCTTGGCCTCTGCGCAAGCCCCGGCTGTACCCCCATTCCTCACTGGCTGTGGGCCTGTCGGGAAACAGCAGAGGGGGCCAGGCGTGGACCCACAGGGCCTCCAGCAGGTCTCCAGAGGGGCCTCACTGGGGGTGGGACCTGCAGGCATGGCGCTGTCCAGCCCCCACCTATTGGGAGAGCCAGAGGCATTATGCCGGAGCCGCAGAGGACTCCGGAAATAATCCGGGCCACCCTCGTCTTGTGTGCCCTGGTGCCCGGAGTTGGGCTTCCTAACGAGCCGAGTATAGCCCTCTTGCATCTCGTTTAACCAGTATTTGAAAGTTGAAAGTTTGGTTGTTTTGGTTTTTTTTTTAGGTCGTGTCCAAATATCCCCGGTCAGAGTGGCTCTGGGCAAACGATGCGTATCCACACCCCAAGTGCTCTGTGCTCTTCCTGCGGGGGCAGCTGTGGATCCCTGCCCTGCCTCTCAGCTGGAGAAACGGTCGGGGTCTGGGCCGTGCCAGCCTCCTGGGTCAGCCTGTGGGCTCCTGTCCTGGAATCCAACAGCTGGTGAAGAGTCCAGGGGCCTGGGCCCCGGAGACGGAAGCCCAGGTGTTACAGGTGAGCTGGTGGCTTCCCCGCCCCCTCAAGTATCAGGAGCCCTGCAAGCACAGGGCTGGCGGGGGCTCAGCGTCTGCACAGCCACCCACCCTCTTTCCCCGCTGCTCGGCTCACTGTGGCAGGGTGGGCCAGCCAGACCCCGGGGCTCACAGCCTGGGAAAGGCTTTTTCATAACAGCCTTCCAGGCTCGTTTGGGTCACAGGCAGGAAGAGTCTCACGTTGAACTCACTTCAGCTTGCTTATTTCATTTCCGGGTTTTCCTACAGGAATAGTTGGCTGTTTCATAAAAGTATGCAGACCCTTTTTAGAGGCAAAACAGAAATGGAGACTTTCCCTAGAATAGATGCATCCAGGATCAAAGTTTGGGGTTTGAGGCGACTTTAGAGGACAGAGGGGGAAACAGGCGCAGTAGTGAGTGGCCTGGCGGGGGCGTCCCCACAGATGTGGTTCTGCGTCACCTGACCCCAAGGAAGCTCTTTCCTACGCCACGTCAGAGACCTGCCTCGGGAGGGCAGGGCTCGGTCCCTGGTCCGCTCTGGGATGTGCACCCAGATCCTCACACTTGAAGCCTGCAGTGGGGGGCTCCATCATATCGTGGGCTTGGCGTCCCCGCAGGTGCAGCTGCGTTATGAGGAGCGCTGAGCTGGCCTGAGGCCGGCAGCCCCGCTGCTGCGCCTCGGGTAGAAGGACACCTAGGACAGCAGCACTGTCACTGGCCCTCAGCCGAGATCCTTCCTGAAGCACGTGGCCGGGCATCATTTGGGTCCTTGGGCTCCAGTCTCCACTTTTTCTGTTTGAAGCTCTGGGGTCCTGAGAAGTGCAGGCCGGAGCCGGGTGGGGACTCAGATGTGGCCGGAGAGCAGGTCTGTCCTGCGGCTCTGGGTGGTAATGGGGCTTCTTCATGAGGCTTGCCTCGGGTGGAGACCAGTTCCAAGGGAACTTAGGGTGAAGGAGGGGGTGATTTTTTTTTTTTTTAAAGTAACTTAAGACTTAAAGTGCTGCGTCTGTAACTTCTGAAGAGGGGGCAGAGGTCAGCAGGGAGCGGGGACGCTTGTGCTTTGCTGGTGACCAGTAGCACTGGGTGCTGATACAGCCCCCTGGTCACCCCACTAGCAACACCTGGGACCCAGGCTGGACTGGCCCTCCTGGGCCCTCTCCAGATGCTGCCCACGGTCTTGGCTTCATGCCGTCTGTGGCTTCTCCAGGCCCTGCCCACTGACTCCCAAGGGCAGAGTTAGGCACTCGGGGCACCAGTAGGGCCCAAAGGTGGCACAGAGAACCCACCTTTTCCTAGAAGATGGGAAGGCCACTGTCCTAAGCGAGCTTGCTTACCATAGAGACCCGGTCTGAGATTTATCCTGCCCGTGAATCTGGGGAACACAGCCATCCATAATTCCCCAGCCTGAGTCACTAGGATCCTGCCCATCTGAAGCCCGGCCTCAGCGGGGCAGGATGAGATACTAGCCGAAGGGGCCCTGGGGGGAGAGAATGTCCTGACGCTTCGAGGACCCTCACCCGCGTACCGCTCTGGTTTCAGCCGGGACCCACCCGAGGCCCCTTCCCGGAGATCCGCCTGGGCCTCCCCCCGGAGCCGCCATCCCTCAGGTTTTGCCGCGCGCCTCCCCGCGGCCACCGTGCCCCTGCGGGAGTTCCCTGCAGCACGAGCTCCGCAGCCTCGGTGCCACCCTCTCGGAGAAGCTGGATCAGCTGGCCAGGGCCCTGGCCGGCCTGGCTCAGGAAGTGGCCGCCGTGAGAACCCAGGTGGACCGGCTGGGGCGGCGCCCGTGGGGCCCGGGGACGAAGGGCCTCCTCCAGGGCCCTTGCTGGACCGGTGGCCCTGCTCACAGGCACCCGCCCTACTGGCGGCACAAGGGCCCCCGCAGGCCGAGACCGAAGGTCTTGCGGGGCCAGGCGGAAGGCTGCAGGGCTGGCGACTCCTCAGGCCTGGCCAGCGCGAGGCCCCGCCTGGTGCCTCAGCTGCCGGACGTGCCCCTGGCAGAGGCTTCTGGGCCCAGCTCTGGCCCTCTCTCCTCGGCATGTGGCAGCCCTGCTGTGCTGACCGCGTGTCACCCCCTCGGGCTCCCGGAGGGCAACCGGAGCCCCCCGCCCCCTTTGCTGCCTGCTGCCCCACCCCCCCAAGTGGCCGCCAGTGCAGGAGCAGAGCCTCGGGCTGCAGCGGCGGCACCGCCCAGGACCCTAAAGTGGCCCAAGGATCCAAGCAGCCTGTTGGCAGGGCTCCAGAGAGCCCTTGAGGGGGATCTGTGGGGTGGGGAACACAGGGACCCCGGGTGGGGGCCCCCTAGCCACCGTCTTAATGGGCTGCATCCTGCCGAGGATGCCCCACCCCTGGCCGCCTCTTCCAGGGGCCGGCCTCCGCCCTTGGCCCCCTGCAGCAGAACCTTCCCCATGTCTGGACTGTGAGGGGGCCGGGGGTCTGCCCTTGGCCTGACCGCCCCGGACTCCAGGATGCCCGTTGCTCAGGGAGGTGCGTTCCCCAGCCACGCCTCTGGGTTTCTTCACTCAGGTTCGTTTAAATGTCGCTTCCCCTCCTGCCCTACCCGCTGGAACTGCCAGCGCCGGCAGGGGGTGGTATACGTACACATGCGTGCACACCGCACGTTGCCAGGGCGCTGCGAGCCACTGCGGGGGCGCCACGCAGGAGGGCACCTCTTCCCACCTGCCGTCCTGACCTCAGCGCTGAGAAGCCGTGGCTGTCCTCTTCCTAGCGGATGGGGGCTTAGCTTTCATTTGGGGCAGAACTCCGCCCTGGAGTTGAAAGGCATTAGCGTTTCAACTTATATGTAAGTTGAATACATTAGTATATCCACAAAGGATATACCTGTGTGGATTCTAAAATTACCGACCCTGGTTGCTAAGGAAAAGGCCCGTGGCGCCTACAGAAAGGAGCCCAGAGGGTCCACACCAGGGCGTGGCTGATTGGTTGTTACCAGCACTGGGGACAAGCCTGCCCTCCCAGAGCCTCCCAGAGAATGAGCAACCCCCCTACCCGGCCCCCCAACCCCCCTCCGCGGCTGGGGGAGGAATTCGCACAGGACTCCCTGGGAAAGGGCAGCACACGTGTTGTCTTCCTGGGGCCGCAGTAACAGTACCACGGGCCGGGCTCCCTAAACAACACACACACACATCCCCACGGTTCTGGAGGCCAGATGTCCAAGGTCGAGGTGTTGGCAGAATTGGCTCCTTCTGAGGCTCTTCGAGGCCCCTCTCTGTGGCCGGTCACTGACCGTCCTCATGTTCACAGGGTGCTCTCCCTGAACTCATGCCTCACATGTCCCTTTTGTCTGAGGACACCATCCTCGTGCCCTCACTGTAACATGATTACTTCTGTAAAGACCTTGCCTCCAGCTAAGATCATGTTCTGTGGTACTGGGTTTAGGACTCCAATATACGATCCGGGCGGGAGGAGTGCACACTCCAACCCCTAACACACGTGAGGGGCTGAGCTAAGCTTGGGTTCCTCGTGGGGGAAGAAAGCATGACCGGGGTCACTAGGTCTGCTTTCCCGGTGGCCACCAGCCTGCCCTGGGCCCCGCCCCTCAGGTGGCACTCGGTGTAGCACAGGGAACGGCCTGCCTGTCGTCTGCCACATTTCCCTCCCAAGGGTCAGATCTTTTCTCACGATCTTTCCCCGCCCGAGTCCTTACTTGATTTATCCTCGGGACGGTCTGTGCACACATGTCGTCCGGGAAGGCCCGGTGGCGTGGTTAGCTGTGCTGTCAGGGAACCTGGGTGTGGCGCTGAGGCCCAGGCCGACTCGGGGCCAGAGCGGCTGTAGCCACGATGGGTGCTTAAGGGGGGCCTTGTGGCTGCTGTACCCAGTGCGCCCCTAGAATCAGGGTCTCTGGGGACACACGCCGGGCCTGGCCTGCGCTTCTTGCTGCCTCTGTGGAAGGAGCAGGCCACTCTTGCCGACAGCGAGGTTGGTGGCCGGGGAGGGGGGGGGGGCGGGGGCTCCGGCAGACAGACCATCGGAAGGGGGTGTTAGAACATTTCCAGGACTAGAGTAAGTCCCAAGGTGACTGTCTCTCGGAAGCTAGTGTTCGTCAGATCATGGAAGTAGGATGCTTAAGAGACAGGCTTGACGGTTAGCCATACTTGATGGAGCATAAGGAACAGAAAAGTTCTAGGCTTTCCACTCAGGAAGATGATTCCAGCTCGTTCCCAGGCTGTGCAGGAGCGACGCTGGGCCCGTTTCAGAGCCAGTAGGAAGGGTCTGACGGCCTGGCGGGGAGAGGGGGTCGGTGCTGCCGGCGAGGGGCCCTGGCCTCGTGGAGGAGGCCTCCGCGCCTCCGCCTGCCCATCCGCGTGCCCTTCTCAGCGGGGGACGGGACGGGGCGGGGCGCGCCGTCCTCCTCTGCGTGACGTTTGAAGGTTCGGTTTTAGGGGCTTTACAAATATCAGCCCGTACATCAACGCGCGAGGGAGCAGGCGGGCCCAGGGGGCGGGAGGAGCGGTTGCTCCGGGCTGCGCGGGCCTCCTGCTGGCGCTGGCACGGAACGCGCGCAGCGGCTTCGGCCTGGGGCCGGGAGCTCCGGGCCCACCTGGACCCTGTGGGAAAGTGCAAGTCCTTTCTCAAGAATGTAGAAAACAAGTAATAAAATGAAGGGTGAGACACTCCATGGTCTGCAGCCACGTTCGTCCCCCAGGTCCACTGCCTGCCACGTGGACAAAACCCTTTATTAACTGAAAAGCCTTCTAGAATCTCTGATTTCGTGAGCAATCTTGTGCAGTGTAGGAGTTTGGTCCCGTGTACATCTCCAACTACTTCGTGAGGAAATGGGGTCCCTCTGGTGGGAGAAACCGAGGGGCCTTTGGAACTCAGGAATTCCCGGGGTCTGGAGATGGGGGCAGAGAACCTTCGCTCCCATGGCGCTTGCTCCGTCTTGTCAGGGTCCTCGGCGGCCCATCTGCCCCGCCAGCCTGAGGCCACTGTGAGGCAGGAAGGTGGGAAAGTCCCGCCTCAGCCTGTCGGCATCGGAGCGGGCCCCCCACAGTCCAGCAGAAGGGGGGCCACCGTGGAGGTGAAGGGGTGCAGGGACCACAGTCCCCTGAGACGCCCCACGATGTCACCACTCTCTGCTGAAGGAGCTCGGCGCACGGGCAGACCAGGCTTGCTCTAGACCTGTGTCCTTGTGTTTTAGATGTGGCTTCTGTCAACAGCCTATAATCCAGCCTGACAAATTTGGTCCTTTACTCAGAGCCCTTAATCCATTTATGTGCAAAATGATTGCTGATACACTGAGATTTGAATATAGCATCTTATTTTGTGCTTATGTTTGTCTCACTTGGTGGTGGGGGGGTTCCCGTCTTTCCTGCCACCTTTTGTACTGACAGTGTTGTGGGTGTTTTTTATCAGTCATTCCATTTTCCCCTCAACCAGCCTCAACATTTAAAGAAGTAAAAGGGAAGACATCCAAATTTACAGCTGTATTTGGGAAGTTTTAGCATGATGGTTTTTTGAGAAATTGATAGGACAAATCAGGAAGGCTATGGAAGATTTGAATAAGCCAATTAACAAAATTGACTCGATTGATGAATATCTAGAACACTGCACCACAGGACTACAGAATATTCATTCTTTTCAAGCATACACAGAACATTTACAAAAGCTGACCCTATACTAAGCCCTAAGTGTAAACAAATTTTAAAGTATTCAAATTACACTGAATATGCTTTCTGACCATACTTTAGCTTTTAAGCTAGAAGCAAGTAACAAGAAATGAGAAATTCATATACATATATATATATATATATATATACAAATAAAATAAGAATTGTGCTCCTAAATAACCTTTGTGTCAGTGAAGAAATCATAAGAAATATTTTGAACAGCACTATAAGAAAGTACGGCATATCAAAACTTGTAGGATAAAGCTAAATCAGTACTTAGAAATGGGTAGGCATAAGGGAGCGCGCAAAAGAAAGAAAGAAAGGCTGAGAATTTACAAGGAGGTACAAATAGGGCAACAAAAGAAATCCCCCAAAACGTTAAGGCATTTAAACATAAGAGTAGAAATTACTGAAATAGCATATGCATAATAGATACACAATCAAGAAAGCCAAAAATTGTGGTTTTAACAAACCTAACAAACTTGACCAGTTTTTGGTGTGATTCATCACTTGAAAAAAGAAGGCACAAATCACCAATGTCAGGAATGAAAAAGGTGACACCCCTACAGATGCTGCTACAGACCGTATGAAGATAAAAAGATACTTTAAACTTTGCCAAAAATTTGAAAACTCAAACAACACCCACAAGAATACAACTTAACGAAACAGACTCAAGAAGAAATAGAAAACCTGACTAGTCCCATGACATTGGAAAAATTGCATCGGTGGTCAAACATCTTCCCACAAGAATACAGACCTAGAAGTCTTCTCTGATCAATTCTACCTCATTTAAGGAGAAGGTAATTTCACTCATACACAAAGTATTCCAAAGAACAGAAAAATATAGAATACTCTGACTCATTTGTGAGACTAGCATAACCCTGAAACCAAAACTTGAGAAGAACAGTACAAGAGAAGAAAGTCACAGGCTAATCTCCAAAAATGTTCAAAGAAGCAAAAATCTTAAAAGTATTATCAAACAATGCAGCAGTTTATAAAAAGAAAAAAAAAAAACGTTATGACTGAGTTGGTTTTACTGCAGAGATTCACAGATGGTTTTAACATTTGGAAATCACTAGTGGTAACACGCCATCATAATAAGAAAGATCATCTCAGTAGCTGCATAAAGATCATCGGATAAGAGCCAACATCCATAAATACTCTTAAGTAAACTGGGATGAGAAAGGACATCGCTTAACTTGATAAAAATTATCTACCAAAAAAAAAAAAAAAAGGCTTACGGTAAACATAATACTTAATGATGACACACTGAACAAGTAAAGCAGGCTGCCTTTCACACTGTAATTCAGCACTGCAGTGGATGTCCTAGGCAGAACAGTGAGGAAGAAAGATGCGGGTTTGACGATCAGAAAAGGAACACAGGAGTCATTATTCACAGGCGATATGACTATATATACAGACAGTTGAAAACATCTATAGATAACCTATTAATGGGAGAGTTTATAAATGGCTAAAGGCCAATGTATCAGAGTAAGTTGTATATGCATATACCAACAACGGCAGTTAGAAAAAAATTTGGGAGGAAACTTCCCTGGTGGCACAGTGGATAAGACTCTGCTCTCCCAATGCAGGGGGCCCAGGTTCGATCCCTGGTCAGTGAACTAGATCCTACATGCTGCAACTAAGGAGCCCGTGTGCTGCAACTAAGACCCGGTGTAACCAAATAAATACATATTTTTTTATAAAGAAAATCAAACATTTTTATAGTAACAAAAATTCAAGTATCTAGGAACAAATCCAACAAAGATTTATATGAAGAAAACCATTGAGTACTTTTTATGAGTTCCTTCATTCCTCACAACAGTTTAGGTAGCTGTAAATACTATCATTATCTCCTTTTTTTTTTTTTCTTTATAAATTTATTTTTGGCTGCATTGGGTCTTCGTTGCTGCGCGTGGGCTTTCTCTAGTTGCAGTGAGTGGGGGCTACTCTTCGTTGTGGTGCGTGGGCTCCTCACAGCAGTGGCTTCTCTCGTTGCGGAGCACGGGCTCTAGGCGCGCAGGCTTCAGTAGTTGTGGCTCGCGGGCTCTAGAGCACGGGTTCAGTAGCTGTGGCACATGGACTTAGTTGCTCGGCAGCATGTGGGATCTTCCCGGACCAGGGCTCGAACCCGTGTCCCCTGCCCTGGCAGGTGGATTCTTAACCACTGCGCCACCAGGGAAGCCCCCATTATCTCATTCTTGTTTTACAAATGAGGAAACTTGCTCAAGGTCACACAGCCACTAGGGGACTGAGCTGTGCTTGGAGTTTGGGTAATCTGGCTTCAGAGCAAAGTGAGATCCTAAAACATGCAGAGCAAGAGCACACTGAAAGCTGCACCTTCAAGTCTGAGGCAATTCAGAGAGGAAGAAAAAAAGATTATCTTTAAAACTACTAACCCGAAACATTTATTTGTGCTCTATATTTGTTGAATGCTCCCCACCCCCAAATCTAAGCTCTATGAATGAGGGCGGATACATGTTGTGTTTCTGCACCAACGCTGGGTCAGGGACATAGTAGAGGTTCAATAAACATGTATTGAATATCTGAACAACGCTTTTATTTGGATTTGAGACACCAGAGAGTGAGGGTATTGGAATGAATTCACTGAAATTTTCCAAGAGTTTCTAGAACCCTTGGATTCTAATTGAAACTGTGAGCTAATACCATTGACACCTGGGGTTCAGCACTGTGTTTCTGCTTCCCCCCCCGTGTTAAGAGGCTGGTCATGCATTATTACAGGAAAGAAGTTAGAAACATTCTATCCTAGTCCTGGAGCATCTGTGTCCACTTGGCTCAGACACTCCGTCCTGTCCACTCTCAATGTTGTAAATGTTTCTGGCTTGGTGGTGAGCTGGACTTTAAGGTGACGAAGGACAAGACCCTAGAGCAGCAGACCTGGGCACACATTGGGGTCAGGTCGGGGCCCACTTGCACAGATTCTATTGGTCTGGAGTGAGGCTTGGCCCTGTGTCACCTATATATTGACTTTCAGGTGGTTGTGAGCAGAAAAGGAGGCTCTTCTTAGCCTGGGATGCCTCTCACCGTCCATCACGTTGCATGGAGACCACTTTCTCTGTCAAACCGAGGCAGAGTGGCTGCATTTCTGAATTCCAGTTTAGGAGGCAATTACTGGGCTTCAGTTCCAGGGCCTCGGCGCCACCTGCAGGGAAGGACAAGTAATTACAGATCAAAGCTGCAACCGGTGTGGTCCGAGGGCTGAAAGGAAGGCGGAAAAGCCATGAATAGGCCCCTTCTATGCCTAAACAATTTGAAGGACCCTCAGAGCTTCCACTGTGCAGCGCATGAGGTCATCCTGTGTGTGCGTCCTGGATGTGGGGTGAGCCCATGTCTTACTGTTGCCAGATTTCTCTCTCTAAAGCAGAGCTTGATGCTGTTGCCACCTTGCTGGGGCTGGGGAGTGGGGTCAGCATCCTTCAGAGACTCCCACGGATGACAGAATCAGGTCCCTCAGCTTACCCCACCATCTAGAGCCTTCCATGGGCTGGCCTTGACTTAGCTGAACAATCTCATCACGCACTGACTTCTCTCACAGAACTTATACTTCAGCCCGGCTCCTTACGCATACCTGAGCCCAGACATTCACACTCTTCCTCCCCCCTGCCAGAACTACCCTTTCTCAATTTTCACATTTTATTGGGCAAAGTCCATTTTATTAGCAAAGCCCAAAGTTGGTACCTCCACCATGTTTCCTGCAGACAGAAGCGAGTCTATCCTAAGTGTTTCCATGTGACTATGTGGATTGTTTCACATTATAGTTCTAATCACTGGACAGTATTTCATGCAACTGAGGCACCATCGTTTATTTGGACATATTTTCACTGTTTGGTGTTTGGCTTGCAGTGCCCACGGCTTTTTTCCTGTTTTGAAATCCCCTAAAATAGGATCACTGAATATGTATTTTAAGGCTCTGGACAGGGAAAGTCAAATGGTTTCTGAAAGACATTTAGCATTAACAATACATATCTGTATCAATTTTACAAATATATATCATGTGGTGGAATTGAAATGTTTCCCTTTCATTTGAAACCTACAGAAAATGTGAGAGAATGGTACTACGAACATCCAAGCACGCTTCACCTAGAATTCACCAGTTGTTAATACTTAGCCACAGTTGCTTTACCTCTCTCTCTCTCACCATATGTACAGACATTTTTTCTTTTTTGCTGAACCATTTGTAAGTATACTGCAGACATCATGGCATTTCTCTCTGAAATATTTCATCACATATATCCTAAGAACAATCTCCTACATAATCATACTACTACACCCCCCAAGAAATTTAACTTTGACATAATAATCTCATTGCATAATGCAGTCTACATTCACATTTCCTCAGTTGTCCCAATAATGATTTACAATTTATTTTTGTCCAAGTTTCAACTAAATGTTATGCATTGCATTTGGCTGACACATCTCTCATCTCCTTTAATCTAGAACCGCCTCTACCCTTTTTACTTCCATGACATTGACAATTCTTTTTTTTCTTTTTTTTTTAATGAACGTACTTGATTTACAACATTGTGTTAATTTCAGGTGTACAGCAAAGTGATTCAGTTTTGTGTATATATATATACATTATATATATATATATATATATATATATATATATATATTCTTTTTTCAGATTTTCTTCCATTATAGGTTGCCACAAGATATTGACTATATAGTTCCCTGTGCTGTACAGTAGGTCCTTGTTGTTTACCTGTTTTATATATAGTAGTTTACATCTGCTAATCCCAAACTCCTAATTCATCCCTCTCCCACCACTTCCCCTTTGGTAAGATTTCTATTTCTGTGAGTCTGTTTCTGTTTTGCAAATAAGTTCATTTGTATCTTTTTTTTTTTTAGATACCACAAATAAGTGATATCATATGATATTTGTCTTTCTCTCTCTGACTTCACTTAGTATGATAATCTCTAGGTCCATCCATGTTGCTGCAAATGGTATCATTTCATTCTTTTTAATGGCTGAGTAATATTCCATTGTGTATACATACCCCATCTTCTTTATCCATTCATCTGTTGATGGACATTTCGGTTGCTACCATGTCTTGGCTATTGTAAATGGTGCTGCTATGAACATAGGGGTGCATGTATCTTTTCCATTTAGAGTTTTCTCCAGATATATGCCCAGGAGTGGGATTGCTGGATCCTATGGTAACTCTATTTTTAGTTTTTTAAGGACATTGACAGTTCTTAATATGTCAGAGCAGCTGTCTTATACAACACCCCATTGTCTGGTTTTGACTCATTGTTTCTTCATGACTGGATTCAGGTTCAAGGCTCTCATCAAGACTTGGGGATTCTGAGCACCTATCACTGTTTCACTGTGTCTGCAAAGCCCACCTCGCTCATGGCTGAGGGGACGTGGGACGTCGAGTCTCCTCCCTGACCCTGGGGAAAGGGATGGAAATCCAAGCAGAGGGGCAAGTGAGGATTCCAGAGTCTTTGTCCAAGTCCCTGCCCCCAGGAAGGGAGAGAGGGGACAGCCTGGGGATAGGGGCCTCAAGCGGCCCCAGGGTTGAGGTGGCCGTGGACCAGTGCGGAGTTGGCGATGGCTTGGCTACTGGGCCTCATGCTGCTGACCCCCCAGGCCCCGTCAGCATCCTCGGCTGTGTGGGGTGAGCTGGGCGAGTGGCAGCCTCTGTGTCCACAGCCAGCGCAGGGGCAGGAAGGGAGCCTCAGCCGCCACCTCCGGCGCTCTCCTGCATGCAAGTCAGGTGACCTACTGTTTACCCACGGCTGACACTTGGTGAGCTCATCCCTCAGCGCCCACGTGGTGCCCAGCACAGGCGAAGTGCCCAGGGCTTGTTAGGTGTGACCACTCAGAGGGCCTCCCCTTGAGACTGGAAAAGGGAAATTTTAGACAAAATTAAAGAAATCTCCCTGCAGTGAAAGGTGGGATTTAGACTCTTAATGTTCTCTGGTATCTTAGAGATCCTGAAGCTAATGCTCTCAGACCTGACTGCCCCTCAGGGCAATGTGGGCGGCTGTCCTGCACCCACTCCCAGGACGCTCTGGCACCGCCCCTGAGCCAGTGTCCGGCCCTGGGTCTGCGAGGTTGGACCCCTCATCTCCTCGGGCCCCGTTGCTCGCTCATCCTCACACAGGAGGCCAACTCACCACCTCACCTGCTCTCCGAGGTGGACAGACTAGCCTGACTGCAGGCTGATTACATGACATGCGCTTGATGAAAAGCGGGTCTGCTGTGGGGATGAGACTTCATGTTATCAGCGCTATGAGAGAGGGGTGAGCGGGGGAGAGAGAGAGAGGTGGAGAGATTCCTACACCAAGAGGGACATCGCAGTGTCAGAGTACTTAGACGGTACACGAACTTGGACCTTGGACTGTGTGACCTACAGTCAGTGCCCCTCACGTGAGCTACATCCCCGAAACCTACGCATATTTCTAACAGGCAACTTTTCTCCTAAAATCCATCCCATTCTCTTTACTCTCTCATTACCACGCTTCTTCACTTGGGACCTGGCCACTTTTGCTGTGACTTCTGTTTATAGAGCCGTCCCGGTACATGGAAGAGAATATTCTGGAACACTCATGCAGGAGGCTTTCCCTCTGCTCTGCTGAGCAATCGCGAAGGTGACGCCTGTGAGCTAGTGTTTAAGGCAAACAAAAACGACCTGATGCTGACGTTCACGTACAAAAAAACTAAACAAGCAGCCAGTTATGATCCACCCATCTTCACAGTCTCAGACTAGCTGGTGGATGTGCCCATCTACACACACGCAAACACACACACACTCATTTTCATACACTCATACACACACACATTCACGTGCACTCACCTATTCAAAGTGACACCTTGTCACACACACACTCATTTTCATACACTCATACACACACACTCATTCACGTGCACTCACCTATTCAAACTGACACATTGTCATACTCACACACATTCACACTCACACACCCTCAGGTACTGAGGTCCTACTGTAGCTTCTTTCCCAGGCCGCCCCCTGGGAGCATCTTACCTGGCTCCCGGGTACACAAGAGCACTGATGGGGTGGTGGCCCTTGGCCGGCCCGAGGAAGCCAGCACCGTGCTGGGAAGCCCACATGAACACGGCAACTTGCAGAAGAACTGCAGGCAACCTCTAGCGTCTGGGGTGGCCTCCACCCAACACCCAGCAGGGAGCCATGGAGCACACATGCCCTGCAGCCACAGGACATGATTCTGCCAGCCCCAGTGAGTTCAGAGCGGATCCTTGCCAGCTGAGCCTCGGATGGGGACGCAGCTGGGCTGACACCCTGACTGAAGAACTGGGGACCCTGAGCAGAAGACCCAGACTGCAGACTTCCAGAGACTGTCAGGAAACTGCCTTGTTTTAAACCGTTTGGTGTACGGCTATCCATCACGTTAGCAGGACATAACTAATGCACCTGCATAGCCAGCTTCATCTTCTTTTAGTATATTTACTTTCATTCTGATAATTTTTAAAAGTCATAGAAAATATGCGAAAGGCAAAGGTGTAAAGAAGAAAATAAAAATACCCCACAATAGCTCACATTATTAAGTGCTAGTAAATGTGCCCGGCACCACAACCAACTTTACCTAATTTAATCCTCCAATCACCTCCCGCTGAGGAGGGAACTGATGCTCAGAGAGAGTGAAAGCCTTGCCTGCAGTCACACAGCTAGTAAAAGTGGTGGATTCAGAATAAAACGCAGCCTCTGCCGGGTTTCCAGCCAGAACGTCTCACCTGCTATACCAGGGCTCTCGGCTTTTTAATGTTTGAGGCACGCTTTCAGACATAATTCTGGCACCCACTTGAAGGGATTTTAAGATCTGAGACAACGTTACACAAGTCTGGGGAAAAACCCGTAATCCCAATGACATTTTGCCAAAGTCTCCAAGAGTCCATAAAAGCATTCGGCTGTGGGTCTTCCCTGGTGGCGCAGTGGTTGAGAGTCCGCCTGCCGATGCAGGGGACATGGGTTCGTGCCCCGGTCTGGGAGGATCCCACATCCCGCGGAGGGGCTGGGCCCGGGAGCCATGGCCGCTGAGCCTGCGCGTCTGGAGCCTGTGCTGCACAACGGGAGAGGCCACAACAGGGAGAGGCCCGCGTACCGCAAAAAAGAAAAAAAAAAAGCATTCAGCTGTAACGCGATTTACCTGGTGGCCTTGTCTTTCTGTGTGGCTGTTGAAATATAATGATTCATAGCTGAGCCCACATTCTAATTTAGACCCTGTATCCTCCAGGAATATGTCTTTGGCACTGGCCTGACTTTCGTCTGCAGCATTCACTTGTCACTCGCCCCAGCTCTTTTCCATCACCAACCCAGTGCCCCGCTCCCTTTCCCCTACTGACCAGTTGATCCAGCTTTCCACACAGAAGGTTGCTGCTTATTGCGGTGCCTTCTCTCAGGTTAGGGGCTCTCAGCCACCCCTTACCTCCCCCTCGCTGGTCTGCGGATTGCTCCCCCTCAAGATGCTCTCTCCCTTCCCCAAAGAAGGAGCCACAGAATCCTAAGAAGGTGAATGTGCCCTAAGCCACCCCCACTTGCCCAGGCCTTGGGCATCTGCGGACTGACTCAGCCCTCCTACCCCCTCCGGGCTCCTGGGGGCCCTTCCTACCCCCATCAGCATCAATTAAAGCTCCTGTCTCTGGTGAGGAAAAAAAAAGAAGAACACTGGTTACCACTCGCTGAGCACTTACTATGTGCTGCTCACAGCCATGACGCTCTGTAAGGACTGAGGTTGCAAAGATCAGAGACTAGTCCTGCCCTGGACGAGTTTTATACAATAAGATTCAATGTGTTTTTCAGTAACGTTAGCTAAGTTTAGACCCAGAATTCGCCAGGCCCTGTGCGCCGTCATGTCATTATTAGGCACCATTTCATTTCGTCCAGTGAAGTGTCACTTCATCCTCACTGTGCCGAGAGGAAACGGACGCTTAGAACATGAGTCACCTGCTCAGCGTGTGAGTGAAGGGGCCACGCTGGCGGCAGACAAGCTCCGCCCAGGGTCCTCTCTTCCCAGTCATACTGGAGGTACATTGAATCACATCCGTGTAAGAGTGCAGAGTCCTCTTGCCACGGTCCTGCCAGGGGCCTCCACTTCCTTCACAGGCCCCACTCCAGGGAAGGTGTTGCTTGTCTTCTGTTTCTTGCTTGATGCTGCTGGAGCCCAGTCCATCAGAACTCATCTTTTCAAGTCTAGAGGGAAGGCCGCCTCACCAGCATGGGTCTCCCACGTTTGCCTGGAAATGGCTCCAGGTGGTCCAGGAAGAGTTGGCATCCCTAGCTGCAGGCGTTGGCCCCGGGGCCTCAGTTATCACTTCTGCCCTTGTGGCATCATGGCTGGTTTGGTCTGGAGGATGGTTCTGGAAAGCAAGCTGATGAAGATGACCTTGAAGGGCCACTGCTCCCATCTTCTTTTCCTTTAGTGGTCAGGAATGCAATGATGCTCGGCATAGTGGCATCACCGGGGATGGTTACCACCTGGATGTTGGGCAAGCTGGGGTGTTCATAACCTTGACCCCAGCTGGAAACTTGCAAGTGTCAGACTCTGACACCCCCTTGGAGGCCTGCACTGAACTGGGCTCCCTTTGACCAGGGGTCTTAGGCCCTTCCCCTGCTGATTCACCTGGAGGAATGGGGAGGGGCAAGTCTCCATCTTCTGAGAATCAGTGGTTAAGAGAAGGAGTGGATGTTTTCATGGATCTGTGCTTTTCTCTTCCGCTGAACAGCACGAGAATGGAGTCTCTGGACCACAGTTCCGGCTCCCACTGCTGAAGGAGTGAGCGCTGGGCTCCAGCCTCCTTCAGCCTGTGAGGAAAAGCCAGGGGCCAAGAGAGCCATTCTTTCAAAGGGAAACCAGGTCAGCTGGGTCCTCTGGTGGTGGGAGAAGAATAAGGGATTCCAGGAAGGGAAGGAGCTCTGGGCAAGGGGCTGGAGGACCTACTTCATGTTTTTAATACTGTTTGTGTAAGCCAAGGGTAGAATGTCAGGAATCTTTTGACTGCAAGGTCGGAAGCCCAACTCAACTAACCAAGATGTAAAGGGAAATGTATCGGCTCATTGAATTCCCGGGAAAGGGTGTCAGATGGGTCCTTCTGGAAGCAGGTAGAGGTAGTGGGTAAGAGATATATTGGGAGGTAATTCCTGTGAAAGATTAAAAAATGGAGAAAACAGTCTTAGGCACAGTGTGGATCTGACACCTCAGAAAGGAAAGTTGGGAGGAAGCAGAATCGTGCAGGTGGGACTTCAAACCGCGAGGCATAGAGTCTCGGCCGACCCACAGGGCGCTGCGGAGCAGAGATCCACAGTGGGCAGGAATAGCCAGGCCTGAGTTCCCAGCCACACTCCAGGTTGGCTGGGGACTTCTTG
The DNA here is from genome assembly GCA_004363435.1 of Platanista minor. Classification (NCBI taxonomy): domain Eukaryota; kingdom Metazoa; phylum Chordata; class Mammalia; order Artiodactyla; family Platanistidae; genus Platanista; species Platanista minor. Next base: position 89,892 of record RJWK010000775.1, read on the forward strand.
GGGAGGGCTTGGTCTCGGCTCACAAGCTAAGGTGGACTCTGCAGGCCGACCGTGCCACACTCACCCACAGCGGAAAGGAGTTGGTTTGGAAGGGAAACCCAAGCGGCGCCTTTCCGTGGCTGCCACAGAAAGCCAGGAATGCCATTTGGCCTCGGGAATGTCAAGAATCTATGGTTCATCTGATGCCAAGATTCTCTCCATCTCTCATCCCTGCTTTTCTCTGTGGTCAGCTCCATTCGCCTTCCCCGAAGACTAGCCTCGTCCGCATGATAAGAAATACGGCCTACAAAAGCTTCCGACTTTGACAAGTACGGCCTTTGCTCCCCGGGAGCGTCTGACTCGCACAGCCTCTGATGCAAAGCTTAGTGCCCTGCAAAGGGCCTCAACTGGCCCAGCCGATGTTGGGTTCTCACCTGGACAATTGGTCAGTACGGAGGGCAGGACCTTGGGAGCACGTGGCAGCTTCACCCGGCCATGTCGGAGAAGCAGGAAGAATAAGGGGGAAGCTTTTCCCGGAAGGACAGCTGTGCTGGATGAAAAAGAACCAGACGTCTATTCCAAGCAGCCTGTACATCTGGCCTCCACTTCCTCCCTCCAACTTACCGTCGTATCCTCTCAATCTACTTTCTGCCCCACCACTCTGCCGAAGCAGCTTTCTAAGTAACCGACAACGATTTCAGAGTTAACCAGCCTGATGGTCCTGTAGGAACTGTCAGTATAAGAGTTGGCACGGGGCTGGATCTGGTCGCAGTGCCCCCGCAGCAGACGCCTCTTGGGCTTGTCTGTCCAGCCTGGGGGCTCACGGCCACCCTTCTCCCTGGGAATTTCCATCTCTCCCATAAACAGGGCAGAACATGGCACTCATACTACAGCCAGGTGACCTCAGTCTCCTGGTCACGGATGACCAAACCTGGCTAAACTTACCTTGAGCTTAGCCCGTCCAATGTTCTCCTCTAGGAATTTGGAACTGAGAAAGTCGGTCAGTCATTTGACTGACGGTGACAGTGGGAACTTGGAGATGAAGGGGCTGAGGAGAGGCCCCTTTCACAGGCCACGTGAATAAAGCAGCCGGAAAGCTGGAGCAGGAGAGGAGGGGCCCGGCCAACAGCCGGCACCAACCACCAGACTTGTGAACGGGACCGTCCAGGCCCTGTTGAGCCCCAAAGCCACAAGACGACAGTGGCATGAAGGACCCCAGGTGGGGCGGGCCAAAAACCTGTTCTCAGGGCCCAGCCCAAGTTGCTAACTCGCAGAACTGTGAGCACGTGAGTAGGTTGTTTTCAGTCACTCAGTATCAGGGTGAAGGTCGCACAGGAGTGAAATCTGGTCCAGTGGAGAAGGCGGGTCTGACAGAATGGGTTTGAATGGGATGACGGAAGAAAAAATAAAGCTGCTTCTTGCTTGCCACCCACCCAGTGCAGCTCATTTAATGAACCAGTTACATTTGCAAAAGGCAGTCCCCACAGTGACACTGGATAGGTCCTCGATTTTTCCCAGGAATTCTCAAGTACCTACTTGACTTCAGATAGTCAATTCGAGTTTTGGGGCATCTCCCCTGTCCCGCTCAGCAATGGTTCCCCAAACAACCACTTTCACAGAGCTGGTGAAAGCTTGGAAGATTGTTCTCTAAACTCTGACGGGCGGTGACTAGCCCTGGCCCCAGGAGGAGAGGAGGAGCCTGTGACTTTGCCTGAGAATAGAAGTGGGGGTGAGGGGTGAGCATCGCTGCTTTCTTTCCTTCCTGAAACAAAGCACAACAAAGCCAGATGAGACAGCGGCGTGCAGGCAGCTGCAGCCGCGAAATGAACAGCCCCGGTCAGACTGTTCACGGGGAGGGGCAGGGAGGCACTGGGCTTCCTGGTTCCCTCCCAGCTAGGCCCTCCCAGGGGTGTACTCCAGCTCCCAGGCCCAGCCAGGCTGGGGGGCTACGGTCTGGGCCCAGAGGTGAAAGTGTGTGGGTCCTTTGGCTAATTATGATTCCTGATCTGGTCCCAGCCCTTCAGCTCACTTAGCTGTGGGTCTGACTACCGGACCCTCCCAAAGCCTGATGAACAGGAAGGGGGTTGCAGAACCGGGGTGTTTCCTCTGGCCCCATCGCAGTTTCCAAATTGCCTTTAGGCTCCTCCTGTGGCCGGGGCAGCCTAGGCAGAGGATCACATGGAGAGCCGGCCACCTGCCAGCAGGGCCTGCCCTGGCCGAACCGAGGATTCTGTCTTCCCTTCTCTCCCACCCTCAGCCCCAGGCTGGGGGTCTCTCTCCCTTTCCAGGCCTCTGTTCTTTCACGTGCAGGATGAGGGGTTAAAAGTTCAGAGCTTCAGAGACTCTGAAGGCTGCGGGTGGGCTTGGGGTCGGGGTGGAGTGGTCCACGTGCCCTCTGAAATGATGCGCAAACTGTTGTTTCTCTGCACGTTTTTCTTGGGAGCATTTCAAACGTCTTACTAACCTGCTTGGTGGTCCACAGAAGTTTAGGGACCGCTGGTCTAGAAAATTCCCAGGCCCCTCCAACACCAGTGCTCTTGCTTTTCCTTCGGGTCCACTCTCCCAAGTGAGGCTCTTGCCTCTTCTGGGTCTGTGTGTTTGTCTTCTCATCTGGTAACGAAGGTATAGGTATATCTGGAGGAAGCACAAATAAGGGCCATATGTTACATCTGGCTGTTAAAACGGGGGAGACGTAAAGTATGTGAGATATACCTGACATCTAACTCTGAGAGTTGCACCTGAGCAGTCAATTTAGCCTTAAGCATTCTGGCA